>NJRL01000276.1:46523-61672 GCA_003063815.1 Aphaenogaster rudis | reverse complement strand
CTCGAATCACGAATATTCGCGTAAAACGCGCATAGTCTGGCTTCGCCCTAAGACTTGACTTAAGACGATCTTAGATGAAGACCTCCCAGTAAACGCTAGATATTCCTGAGATATTCCGTTCGTATTCCGGAATACGAACAGAATATTTCTGGAATATCTAGCGTTTACTGGGCTGGGGGGAAAAACAAGGAATGTCAGTTTTATACTTTTTGAGTAAAATGAATTTTAAAGTTTATTATTTTCCTATACCCGAATGTTCTACCTTCATTTTTTCACTGATTAATACAGTTTTTAAAACGCGCATAGTCTGGCCGCGCCCTTAGGTGGTCTAGATTCCGCTTAGCCAATGAAATGGCTGTATAACATTTTGAGATCATGCTTAAGCCGATCTTAAATATAAGAACGGACTATGAATACCGCCCCTAGGTTCTTTTAGACAAATTTTTGATTGGTCGCTTTATTCGTGTCGATCATTCGATCTGCTAACGCCGCCACCGTAATTACGTGTAACGTACCTCGTCTTTTTTTACATCGCGGTTACGCTGGTGATTTACGAGACGAGAATGCGCGGTTACGGTTTTAACGAGAGTCCGTTTCTCTCCCGATCCACCATCATTTTCGTAAATCACGATTATCTCGTCGCGCGTCGCGGCACGTCGTAAATCGTTGCGGGGCCGCCAAAATTCGGGTGGAACGCGCGAAACCTAATCGCGGCAGCGAGGCGATAATTAAAAAGACGGACTCCGAGCGGCGTCGCGATGATTTAAGAGACGGCGCGGCGGTATGTTGTCGCTTAACGAGAATTCGTCTCCCGTCTCGCGGCTCCGTCATTTTCGTAAATCATGGATTCGGGATTCAATCTGGGACCGAGCGTTCGTTTGGCGGCCCTACGCATCAAGATAAGCAAAAAGATTATTATTGGATCATCGTTACCGTCGTGTCGCTTTCCACCGATCGTCCATAGCTCTGCTCGAGGCTATCATCGCCACGTCGTAAATTGCACGTAATCTTAACCTCTAACTTTCTTCGTGATTGTATGTACGAAGAGAAAATTTATGTAATAAATACGCTTTCCCGAATATATCCCCAAATTTAAATATGTCAATAAAACATGTTAATATCGTAACGCGAAACATAAATCGCATACAAAGTTTAAGCGGGGAGCACACGGCATAACGCATAATGCATAAGGAAATCAGCCAATCAGAATCCTTTATTTTCATCCCCACTCCTCGTTCCGAGGATTCTGATTGGCTGATTTCCTTATGCATTATGCGTTTTGCGTTATGGAGAAGTGTGTGCTCCCCGCCTTAGTATAATTATAATTTTAATAACCCTTACAGAGCACAATGTGTGAAAAACGTTATCTATACAAACATGAGTATCTCGTGTCCGACCATTTTTTCACCTATTTAAAGTGGTTCAAAAAATCTCTAAAAATTCATAAACGTACTTTCAAGTTTCTAGAACAAATGTCTGTACTTCATTTCGGAAAAAAATAAAATATAGTATAATTAATTACCGAAGATATAATAAAAATTGAGTAAATGAGTTATTTGATTTAAAAAATTGTAACTTTTAATAATAAATGCATATAAAAAAATGACTGTAGGGTTTTCTAGTTTAGGTATAAAGCTTTAGAAAAAATTATAAAAACTTGAAATTCTTCAAAAAGTATAATTATTCGGGCACATGAAAATGAGTGATTTTCAATAAGGGGCAAATAGAAAAATCGAGTTTCGCAAAAAAATACGCATTTTTTGGTGTAAAATAATGTCTTTTATCCATGAAAAAGTTCCAATGAACTGCGAATACAAAAAATTCTACTCTCCATCCAAATTTCTTGTAAAATAAGTGATTTTTTTTAGAGAAAAATACTTTTTAAATAAAAACAGACATTTAGACATTAATTTAGCATGAAAATAGAATGCTTACAATGATTTTTACAAAATTTTCACTTTTCACGAAAAAGACACGTTGAGTACAAACATGGTCAATGGATTCCGATCCAGAAGTAAATTCGGTGCTGTTCACAGGGAAATTGATGGCCTGGGTCGCCCCATTGCACAAAAGTCTCCCTCACCACAAACATTTTTTAGGAAATAATAAGAAATGAGGGAAGAATTTGATTTTTGAGAAACTTCCATGGATAGAAATCGAACGGACACACGAAATACTCATGTTTGTACTGCAAGGGTTAATAACGCATTTATTAAACAAAAATTTCGAATTTCTGTACTTAGAGTTTTATCGTATTTTTTATATTTTTTAAAACTAACGCTAACAAAACTTGTCATTTTCGTTGAAAAACTGAACAGATTTCTTGGAATGAGTTAAATTAAGATCTTTATTATAGTTATGCTGCAGCACCGTAGCTAGGGCAGAGCAACAGGGGCCCGCGCCAGGGACGCAGATCCGAGGGGGCGCAATCAGCGAAGCGATTCTTAGTATTGAGTAAAGAATATGAATTTTAATAATAAATAATACAAAGCGTAAGTTCAAATTTACCGCGCACATAAAAAATAAATAAATAAAATGGCTAGTGAAAAATCTAGGAAAGTAATTTTATAATTTTTATAGTCTTTTTTCACTTGTCATTTTTTATTATAGTGACTGATTTTACTTAAGATAACTGTCCCTAAATAAATGGTATAGGTAATTAATGTGATTGTTATATTTTAATATAATATTGTATATACTATCCCGTGGAGAGTTTTTGTAGGCATAAAATCAGAATCTTGCCCTGGGCGCCAATGACCTCAGCTACGGCACTGGTTATGCTTATCTTAAGAACAATCGCTTATTATATTAATCGTACTTATGTAATTTGCAAGAATTTTTTTAAATCGTTATTTATAAGTAAATCGAGTAAAGCTTTATTGACAAAAGTATAATAAATCCTGCTTGTATTATGAGAGAATAACAATTCAATGAAAAATTATTGTTTTATACTCTGGGATAATTCTACTTCCGTTGTATGATTCCAACATGCCTTCATTAGTCACAAATATCCAAGATGCAGACTTACTTATAAGACCCGCGATAGCTGTATCGACGAATAATTACCGGTACTTTGCGCGCGTTCGATTATAAAAATATTTCATTCCGTTCGAAATAAAAATTCCATCAGGCTGATTTTCGGGACTGATTGGTATACGACTGCATTAATTCTCGTCGGAAAGAGGGTCGATTCGATTTGCATCGTTCGCCCGCTCGCGCGCGCGAGATCACGGCGAGGCATTAATCGAGAAAGGGTGGCCCGACCGGGACTTTCGGGACCCTCGCGCGGGTCCGTCCGGGCCCCGTTGCTCCCCGGACATGGCATAAAACGCGCAAACGCCGCCATTAGTTACTGGCACGGTCGCGGAATGCCATCCGGCCTGGGCCTTATTAAGCCCATTACGTCTTAATTTATTTCCTTATTTAAAAAAAAGCGCGGGCACCGCCGCGGCCACGGCCGGGCCCCGGAGGAGTAATGATATAATTCTGTCGAGGCGTCTCGCACCATTTGCATTTGGCCGTGTTGGTGGATACGTAATCCCATTGGGGCTACGCGTGTGTAAGTATACGACAAAGCTTGTATATGAATGTAGAGACCCTTAGTTTTTTCTTTCTTCATCTCTTTTTCTCTCGCTCTCTTCCTCTCTCGGTAAATAACGAACGCCCACAGTCGCTCCGTGAGCCCTCTGATTCGGGAAGAGAGGCGGCTTCGTCTTTAAATTCGACCTCCTTCGCAACTGGCTGCTCTAGCGAGCGTTAAAAGTCATTCCCACTCGAGGGATGCTTAACCTCTTGCACTCGGAATGTTTGTCATCGCGATATTAGTTGGCGTTGCATTATTTCGCAGGAAAAAAATTTATGCGGAGGTTTCAAGCCAAATTGGATTTCCAGGCGCATGAATAATTAATGCGATTTTATAATTTTATGTAAATTCACAATAAGACGCGATAAAGACGGGATATAGACGGGATTGGACGATAAATTGTAGGCGTGAATCGCGACGTCAGATCGAATTGTCGCTCGTAACATTCATTCGTTTTTATACGTGAAGAGTGATATTCTGTCCCCGAAATATCGATACAGCTTAAAAATCAATATTTTTATACATAAAGGGGGAGAAAAAGTAATAGCGAATTCGATTGGACGCACTATAGTGCGCACTCACAATGCTATGATTGCTATGTGCTATATCTACGAGGGGGGTTGGGATTGCTGATTCGGAATTTAAAATCAAAATTTCAAAATTTAGAATGGTGGACCCAAAATGTTAGACCCAAAACTAAGTCAAAATTACAAATTTTGGAATTTTCCACCATTTTGAATTTTGCAATCTCGAAATTTGGATTCAACAACCCCAAAAACCTTTAAGTATCAATTGTCGGCTATATCCGACAAAATTTTTTTCTTGCCACACTGGGCACGAACAGTCCCATTCTTCTTGCCAACGAAGTGATTAACATGCACCAGTGCGCACTAGTGCATCCAACCGAATTCGCCAAAAGTAATAGATACTGATATGAAAAAGATATTACTTTCTTTATTATCATTAACTACTCTCCCTTTGACAAACTCAGGCTCTTTCTCGGATAACAGGATAGGATTCCGCACGGAATGTAAACGCACCGTCGAAGTTTTATGCAATCGCGCAGGGAAACATCCCCGCCCGCGGTGTCGTTCACACCTGCGGTTTACGCCCTCGGTGTGGGAAAGGTTGCACCTCCCACCGAGGTTCCTGCACCGCGTCCTTGTTTGCAATTCGCCGCGTAGCGTTGCCGTTATTAGCGTAAACCCAAAGTTAGCCGCAATTGCGCTGGTAATTTGCGCGTTTGCCCGTCAGTGCCGCCGAGTGGAATTGCGGTGTCGCGTTACCCCTGCACGATAATGCGCGACGCACCGTAAAACATTCACCGACGCTCCTCCACACGCGCGTGTTTGTCCGACGCGCGAAAAATCGCGGTAATAACGTGAGAGAATCGGACGTACGTACGTCAGCGCGTCCGTCGCCGCGAAACGGGGCGCAAAAAGATTTAAGTGTCCACGATTGCGTCCACCTCGAGAGTTCTAGCCATTCGTGAATGTACGATCTCGTGACGATGTCAAACGCTTCTCGCTTAAAACTGTATAAATTTTGATAAACGATCGCGTTTCTTCAATTTAAAACGAGCAATCTGTGTAGTAGAGCAATTTATACGTAGTCATGTATAGTATTAAACAATACTTCGATAATTACCGTTGTAAGTCAGTTTGAAAATAATATAATTCTCATTTCTCTGTAACTTTATCGGTTTACAAAGTTGATGATTGGTAGCAAAGGAACTGTAGTGTAATTTATACCGCTACTAGTATAAATAAAAAATTATTAACTATTGCTGTCGGCATTTTTTATTAATGGTAATCATGCCAAACTGGTCGAGACGTGCTTTCAAGGACAAATAATCTCGAGCTCTGAACGATTTCAAGTCATTCATCACGATGACGAGTGATCCGCGACGCCCTCGAATCGGGAAGCCAGTCTAATTTGAGCATTGTCCGCCGGTGGCTTCTTGAAATTAAGCGTCATTGTTTAAGAGTGAATTCATCTTGATTGTCGATGACTAATGTCTCGCGGCAGCCACGCTGAGTGCCGCGAGGATGGATCGAGGGTGTCCAGAAGTCGTGGCTGGAATGGCGGTCGGCAGCAGAGGAGGGTTGGGGGCAAAAGGGACGGGAGGGCACACCAAAGACGGCGGAGACGAAGAAGAAGTGCCCACCGCCACGTGAGAGAGCTCTTTAACGAGCATCATCAATAACACGTACCGACGTTGAAGAGAAAACAAAAAAGAGCTTGGAGAGTCACGCTCTCTGGACAGCGCGTCGCTCGCTATAGATACCGGTAAATGGTGTTAATTAGTAAATTTGATTTAAACCCAAATGGAGCGACCGGATAGGCGGACAAGTGTTGCGCGATGATGTACGATCTCTGCGAAATGTTCAGTCGAGGCGCCTTTGTGATCATCCCCTTTGATGGGGATTGAGAAGTTTGTGAAGGATAACACTATATCACTATCCATTTGATTCTTCTTCGCTCGGATCTTCCCGCTATACATTTACATAGAAATTTCACACGACCGCTTAAACCGAATTACATTGATTTTAAATGAAATATATAACTTCCTTAATGATTTCTATCGTTAGTCTTCGTAGAAAGAATAGTACAAGTTTCCGCAACAGCGACATAATATTGACATAATATTCTCCATGTATGAAATTATTTTATTTTGATTTCGAAAAAGAAATTTTTATCCTGAATCTTCACAGTTTGGAATCCCTTTAAGTTACAGAAGATAAACTAAACTAACATAAGTTAAATACTATTTTCTCGTGTATACACCAGCACAATGAAACACGCGCGCAAAGTTCAAAGTTTCACGGCACCGCGCACTCAACATCGGTACACCTGCAGAAAATTGAACTGCTGGTTTTATTCCGCGGTGATCTTTCGTGGGCCGGGTTTGAATTTCGGTAATGACCCGTTTGCTACCGTAGGAGAAGGTGGAGATACGGATGAGGAGAAGGAGGAAGCGGCGGAGGAGGAAGGGCTTGAAGGATAGAATGAAGGGAAGGAAATAAGGGGGGGGGAGGAGAAGCGAGGAGATCAGGTCGACACCGACGGGGGCAGGAAGGCGAGGGCCCATTAATCGGAGGGCATTATCTCAATCACGTAAAACGGCAAAATTGCATTTACCTTTTTAAATGAATATTTGGCGGGAGACGCGCCGCTCACCGGCGCGCTGCAGCCGCCCGCTAAGTTAATTTACCGAGGAATGCCGGGTAACGCCCTGTTCAACCTACCGGCAGCTGGACAAGTATTGTCCCGCCCCTGTGCAACCATAAGCGCGAGATACGCGTCGGCGGCGACGTGGAAAAAAAAGGGATTCGTCGGATGCTGCGCGAATTGTGGCTGGCAGACAATCCGCGGATCGGCATTCGCCTCGTCTTTCAGCGAGCGTTCGCGTGTAATTTTTCGGCTTGAATAAATTCGGCAGTGATAACTTAGATTTGGGAACAGTTTACTGACGGATAAAAAGAGTCACTTTTAAATTAACGCAAGAAAATTGTAACACTCTTGAATAAAGATCTGCATTTATATGATGTGCTCGCATTCATATATACGAAATTATTATGTTTCCCGCCATTATTATTATTCCCATATTATTTCCCGATAATAATGTCGTTGATTAACGCGGACGTAGCTGAAACTTAATCATACATCCATGACACGAAATCCTCAACATTTAACTTTTAAGGATTCATTATCGATCGTGGTGTAATTCAGACAAGACAAGAAAGCTGCCGCTAGTCGTGTGTTCTTGATCGAACATCATCAATGAATACTACAGAGATCTTGAGCGACGCGGTTTAATTTACCGGACGGATATTGCAACATACTCCGTGCTCCGAGTAATTGACACTTTCTCCTGGTGGTTACCAATCTCTCGGAGCGATCGAGATCGACGTAGCCGTGGCCCGTTCGCCGGGAATGACGGGGCCCGAATGTAAACCGGACTCCGTCGGCGGATCGTCGCCGCTAACAGATTCCCGGGGCCCGATCGTGATACCCCTGCCTCCTCCCCCTCCGCGCTTCTATCTCTGTATCTGATAATTGGAGCGGTAATTACGCGGTGATTAACAGAGATGGCTCCCGCGCATCGTACAAGAGCCTCTCTCTTCTTTCTCCTCCTCCTCACCCCTTCTCAGTTCTTCATTGCCTCCGCTATTGCGTCCTTCTGCACAGATCGTTCCTTCCCTTCATATCCTTCGGATCCTCCGAAGAAGATCAAAGATAGTGCGCGAGCACGTTGAGTTATCTCTTTCTTTCTCTGTAACACGCACTCCTTGTTTCTGCTTTTTGATTCACTGGACCTGTGCTTTTTCTCTCTCTTCGCTTTTTCTCTATCCCTTTCTCATCATGCGTAATACACTGCTATATAACGTTACACGCGATAATGATAGAATCCGAATCGACGCCAACTTTTCTTAAGCGATATAAAAGGAATCTTTTTTAACCTGTGTGAAAGCAGAAATAGTTAGTAAAAATCTAACTTTATTGAAACTAAAAGAAATCTTTGTATCTTCATCTTTCGTTACGCAGCAGAAGAAAAATGAAAGCATCTAGGCTTCAATTAGCTTCGATTTAATAGTTTGTCCCTTTTTTTCACTACGCCGTTACATTGTTACCTCGTTGAACAGTTTTTTCCTCCATCCGAATCTTCTCGGTAGGGACGTTTGAATGAAGAAAGGAGAAAATGTTTGATGATCAACCATCCTGCCGGCGCGTTCACGAAACAGGGGTGGTAGCTGGCCCCACAAAGTATTCGAGCTAGCTGCGCCAGCCAGGTAAAAACGGAATTGCTTAACCAAACGGGCGTGGCCGTAACTTGACCAGTCGAGTAACCCCTAAACGTCCAGTTAATTAGAGCTCGACCCTCTCGCATCTCTCTTCCCCCGGGCTCGTCTCTCTCCCTCCGCCCTCCGTTCGCTCCTTGCCGCTCCCTCCCACGATCGCGGGGCCTCCTAATAACGCGGGCCAGCCGTAATGAGGAGTAAACTAATTATTGGATGCTAGTTGGGCAAGACGATATTTCACGTTCTCGCTGACAGCAAGGCAGGAGCAACAAGGATGCGGTGCGCGTGTTCCCGCGCGAAAAGAGAAGGAAATAGAGAAAGGGAGAAGGAGACCCGTGAGGGAGCGCCGCGCGCTCGTAAACAGGTTAAAATGATGCCTAGGCGTTTTAGCAATTTCGAGAGTGAGAGAGGAAACAGCGGATTCCTGTACCACGATGTCTATCTCGCGGACATGAACGCTAAGCGTTTAGCGCGATGCAACGGCGTAACTGTTGTGAATGAGAGTGAGCTTGATGCATTTAACGTTTAAACGCACTCTCCGTCCTTTATACAGAAATCTTTCTTCTCCTCATGGCACGACCCTATTACTTTGTTATAAATGAAAATTTACATTTTCAATTACAAATTCGCAAAATTATTAAATATTTCCAACTCTGCTGAATTTTGCATCTCCTCCAGAAATTTCCCACTCTCCGGTTACGCCAGTGCCTAAAAGGTATAATGCACAAATAGTTGTACGAGTGCATCATAAATACAGAAATAAATCGCTATATTGACGATCGCTATTCGGAAGCTAATTTTTCTACGATACTTCACGATTTAACGATCTTGGAACGCATATTCACTGCATGATATTATTGTGCTCGTAGCTGGTGTAATTTACGATTCGAGTATGTACACTTCCTGAGTATAATAACATATTTCGTATTTTTACAAATTGGTAAGCTTTTCTATGGCGGAAAATATGGAGTTAAACAACTTTGTTCAGAACTCGCATAGGTCAGATTACCTGTAATCTGCATCATGCATATACATACGGTATATGTAAAATATCTTACAATTAGAACTTTCGCTACTTTGGTTATGGACGCTTTAATCAATTTGACACAGACTTTTATTAAAAAATTCAATTACATATCATTTTAAATATTTAACGTTGTGTATATATTTTTTTTAAATTTAAATTTATATCTATTAAATTAATCGTCGTTTAAAATTAAAATGGGAGATTATATATATGTCCTAAAAATGAAAAAATTACAGAGTTTTTCAAACTTATAACTCGGAAGCTATTACATAACGTATGATTAATGAAGCGATATCTTTCTTAATTCCTCGTGTAATATTTCTTTATAATTTTTAGTAGTAATATTCCTAGAACTTCCATTTATAGCCGAAAAACCTACAGCCTCTTTGATTTATAACCATGAATTTTTATTGCCTAATCTCTTTTGGAGAGGATCATCCTCCATAAAAGTCACTGGCGGTGACGCCGTGCTTATAATCTGTCCTGACGAAAGCACGCGATTCGATAAATTAATTTTATCATCCGTCGCGTTCTCTCTTCTCCAAGAGAGGAGAGCTCTTTTTCTCTTTCCTCACACCCGTTATCATGGCGTCCTGTTCCTCGGACAGTCGAGGAGACGTCGGCAATAATGTCACCGGTATGGGCAATACAGTCGGCTTCGACGAGACCGAAGTAAGAATGCATTGAACGGCTCGGGCCCAAGCTCGAGATGAAATATCGCGCGGAACGGACCCAATAGGTCGGTCTAATAGGAATAAACAATGTTATGAATTTAAACGGCCCAGCTTGGCGCCACTATAACCCTATATTATCAAATTACGGGGGCCCTGTGTATCGGGCCCCGCGAGGTGCACGCCTCGTGCGACCAGGACGCGCCATAAAGTCGGATGTTAACGGTAGGAACCCACGTCCCGCCGTTTCCCGTCGTTCTTTTAGAACCTATTCGCGATGCTCTACGGGGGGCCTTGCTTCGTTCCAGCCCGGGGCCCAAGAACGACGATAAAGAGAGCCACGTAGCGACGCTTTCCATAGGCACGCATTGAACGTGCGACGACGGAAATTTCGACGAGAGTAATCGCTGCGAATTATTCGTGATTGTCGCGAGCGGTTTTCGCAATGCCGTGCTATAATATTCCGCAGGTATTGTATTAAAATACATGGTATTGCAATATATAGTATTTCAATTTCAATAGTTAGATATAATCTTCAAACGTCACTTAAAGAAATTTAACAAGTTTTCTTAGAACTATTAAATACGATATGTGTATAATATAATTATGTTAAAACATTTATTCGATTTACATAGATACAACATTGACAATGATCCATATATTAATTAAGTCGTAGTTGACATATTTGATTTATTTAATGTATTTCTTTAATTCAAAATAGATTACACACACAAATAAAAATATTCTTTTTTGTTATAAAATCTATAAATAATGTAATAAATTTATGAAAGTTTCCAACAAAAATTAAGCAAGCAATTCAATAGCAGATATTCATCTAACATTTTCTAGCTTTGTTGATCTTGTTAGAGTGATCTGTAAATCGGAGATAAACACATTTATTCTTTCGGTTAATCGTAATTAATTACGATGACTATTCTGTCACCGTAAACTTACATCGCGCTAACGCTTTGTATTATACAGCCGCATCATGTTAATCGTCATAGGATCACTAAACATATCGATTCGTGCACATTTATGCTCACGTTCGATCCTCCCAATCAAATCACATCTATCTTACTGTAATTAACTTGAACGTACAATGTTTCTCGGGGATCATCAAGCGACAACGAGGATATCGCCACCCATGGAATATTAAGAGGCACTCAGAGGACCCACCGCTTTATGAATATCGAATGAAGGCGCGCGAGGGACTATCGCGGGAAAAGCTTTCGGTTTCATAATAAATTGGGGCCGGAGAAAGAAAGACGCAAAGGATCTCCGGGGAACAGGAGAAGCAGAAGGAGGAAGAGGAGGAGGAGGAGAAGGGCGCGATCTCTTCGGTAAAACAGTCGACTGGCTGCCGATCGTTAACGAGTAAAGAATGGTAATATTATGCTTGGCGGATGCGAGAGGATCGGGGTTTCATGCACCCCGAATCAGCTACTTCGAGGGCGGAGACAACACAAATCAGAACGGAACAGTTGGATCGTCGTGAATGGATTAATTATTGACCGTGGAACCTCGTTTGTCGTTATCTGTCTTGTCCAAGATCGCTGAGATTCTATAAATAATTTTAATAAACGAATGACAAACTTACGTTCGACTCGTGAGCCTTACAGAAGATGAGGCATTTAAAACGTGACAAATTAATATCTCCAAAAAGTACTGGTCTTGAAACAAAACGCTTCAAGCGTTTTTTATGAATTTTTCAAAGAATATTTAGTGACGATATATAATACTATTGTACTATATATGAAAAATGATTCATTTTTATGACAGATTTTTATCTAAAATTAAATTTTTAAATACTTTAACAAAACCATTCTTTCTATGTATGGAAAAAAGATCTTGAAGCAATTATTATTTTTCACAGCACTTGTAACAATATCGATATCGCGCGCGCGCGACTCCTGCACTCTCAAAAATAATAGTAATGTAGATTTCAATTTCCAGTAATACATACAGCGCTCAATTCATATATATTTACTTTATGATTCGATCTTGCCCATCGGTTTCCTGCGAGGTCAAGTCGCCAGGAGTCGGTTCGTCAAGTTGGGTCGGTCGGACGGTCGATTCCTTCAGACACGCCCCAGGAAAGAGATCGCGTAGCGGGGCCCGATGGGAATTTTAATTTAATTAAGACAGACCCGTTATTAAGAGGCATGTCCGACTAGTTGATTAGAATTCCTCCGAGGCCGTCCGGGATCGTAAGTCACTCGCGGATTAGTAATAGACAGCTTGCAGGAAGGCACGATAAAGTTAATTTATGCCCAGACGTGAAATTAAGATGGAGACCTATTCTCCATAATCGTTATACGTGACATTACTGTGATTTCATTATTGCGTGAAAATCGTGTTTAGTATAATAAAAATACGTTCTATTGTACGTTATACGAAACCGATTAGTCAAGTTTAATTTAGTGCTTATTAAGATATTAAGATACATCAGTAAAATGAATCATTTATAATTTTTGCTTGTAATTTTATATATAATACAAAAAAAAGTTTCTCAATTATACATGACGAGAGGTAGAGATAAATATATATGTATACCATTTTCGACTGATCGTTTAATTTGTAAGATCTGAATTTCAGCAACTCGGTTTCCCGCGCTATTTTTTAAATCTCTTTCATTTGTTCCATCTTAATTGATAACTATAGGGAATTTTTTACATTATCGTCAAATCGTTATCAGTAACCAGAAATTCTCCAAGAGATGAAAGATGATTTTCCAAGACCTCGAATAATTGCGATGTCACTCATCAGAAACATCGAGTTATCGCCAACCCGCAAATTACTATGTCTTCATAGTAAAAGTCTTCATAGTTGTATATAAAAATATCATGCAAACAAATTTATCATATCTCAATATCATTTCTCAAATTTATTGCTTAATTATCCTTTTAATTATGATTACTGATAATCATGATTACTTCTTCGCATGTCATCTTATATTGCATCGGCCAATATAATAATAATAAACTAGTAAATTATAAAAAACTTTTATTCAATATATCGACAATTGTTTGATTTTAATTTTCGCGAAATTTGTTAATATGTATATTTAAGACGGAGTATTGATGATATCCTTCAAACGAATGCCTATCAAATGCTCCATAAATAACATCGCGAGGTAGAATTTTAAAAAGAAATTTTGTTGTAATATTTCCTACAGACAAATGTCTTTTAGGACCACCTCTTAGGACCACCACTATTTTCGCGTGCGGGGTTAATCGATTCCGTTACCTTGCCGGACCACGAAACTCCACGCGAAACGGAAAGTAGAAAAAGGAAGAGCAAGACAGGCAGATGTAGAATCAGCCGCGCGGCGTGACGGGGAGAGAGAAGATTCCAAATAATTTTATCCAATTATACTTTAACGACCAGTTCTCCATTGACCGGTCCGACAAAATCCCAATGTCCCGTGGCAAAATAGTAGAGAGAAAGAAGTAGAAAGAGTAAGAGGGAGGAGGGGAACGCAATTAGCATAACAACAAGCACGATACTCAAATAATTCTCACTCCGTCCGAAACGCGCGCTTCAACGAACAATAACACGCGCACTCGGGGGACTCTCGTTTTATTTATGTGTTTGGTGAGGCGACACGGCGTGTGGGTGTCGAAGCCCGGTGAGCACCACAGGAGCTCGCAGCGGCAACGCGCAGCGCGCGCCCGTGGACGAGTGGTATCGTGAACCGAATCCGCGCCGAGAGATCCAACGTACGCAAACATCGAGGGCAAACTTAAGGCCATCACACATAAAATTCCGTAAGAACGTTAGACGTAAGCGTAAGAAAATCGACCAATCCCAATTGAGTGGTGGGGTTGCGAACAACACAATACTCGATTGGGATTGGTCGATTTTCTTACGCTTACGTCTTACGTCCTTACGGAATTTTATGTGTGATGGCTTTTATTGTTAGACGTAGCATGTATCGACGTTGATCAACCTTTAGTTAATCATGTGACAAAACTTAATGACCGTATCTTAACGTGTGATAAAAAGTACTTGATGTTTTTCAACTTCAAATTGATATTTCAATGAAGCAGTTGTTACCTTCAAAACCGCGATTAAAGGGAAGAATTATATCCAAGTAACGAGATACTTTCTATTATATTTACATCAATAAAAAAATCAAGCGATAAGGTTTGCAAGAATAGAACAACTAAGAAGTTCTATGTATTCGCACTTAGTGTAATTAATTTGTGAAATGGAAAAATATTTAATTGTTATTATGATGGAAATATCGGTTTATATAAAAAACCGAGGTGTAACAACAAAATCGGTCATGAAATGTTACACGCGCTACAAAGAAACGAACGGGTACGATCGCGCTTGTCTCGTCGGCATCACCTGTCGTACGACGACTTCCTTTACAGCCCTGGCCCTTCCACGGATGGTCCTTCGCGGAGGGTATCGTCGAGCCGTGAATCATACTCTGGATTTGTTGGAGCCATCACCTCCGGTTTGCAGAGGCGTGCATTTGAATAGGAACGACAGTCGTGCATCAGAAAGGTGAAGTCGTAGGCAGAATGGAGAGAGAGGGAGAGAGGGAGAGAGAGAAGGGAAAAGCGAGAGAGTAAAGGGACGAGGGAGGGATATCTGACTGGCGTCGTAACGCGAAGTACCACTGTCCCCTTTATATCCAGGAACATAATCTCACAAAGTTATTGGCCTATTCGGACCTCCTGCCTCCACGAGGCACCGGCTCGTTTCTCATTCATGTGTCCGACGACGTTACTTTGCGCCCTCTAGTCTACTCTCTCCCCTCGCACCCTTCAACGCGCTGGACCTCTTCCTCGGCGCGCACGATTCAACTTTGGATTCCCCCTATTCCCTCCAACATATTTTTTTTACGTTCGTCGTCAAGTGCGCACACATCGATGATATCCCTACTAGTTTTGAGTCGTTGAGCAAGATTACAAACAGATACCAGTAGAAAATAGTGACCAGGAAATGAAGATGTTGCAGAACATCTGAAACAAAGTTTTAAATTTTATTTCATGCACGGAAAGAACGGTTTTGCTGAAATATTAAAGAATTTGGCCAGATACAGATCTGAAAAA
>NJRL01000276.1:0-26584 GCA_003063815.1 Aphaenogaster rudis | reverse complement strand
TAATAGATGCTTTAGCATTATTATTATTAAATTTAATATTCGTAGAGGACCACAATCCGTATGGTTGATACGTAGTAATAAATAGAATACCATCTATGGCCAATCAAGTCGTCTTACAATTTATTATATGTTAATTATTTACTGGCGATTTAGGAAAATTAAAGTTTCTGATAATTATCTAGTATTTCTAGTTGGCAATCGAACCATTTAGGAATTACCGAGCAATATAAAAAATTGATGCTTACAATTTTGATATATTATTAGTATAATAATACTTTTATATTAAATAAGACATTTACATCGTAATATAGTTTATAATTGTAGATATTGTTACGAAATTGTCCAATATTTAAAATTACAAAACTTTCATGAGCTAAATTCAAAGAAATCACAAATAAAACTTGATAAATAAACAAAACTTTTTCTCAAATAGATTTCGCTGTAGTTTCCGTTTCAAATTTAGTTGCTCTTATAGATAATAAAAAATTTAAATTTTGAAATACTCTGCACAATTATAATTTTTCCCTTGAAGCCGGTGCTGCATTGTAAAAATAAAACAAAACTACTCTCTTCAATATAAATATCGCTATTCTTCGAACGCTACTCGAATTCAGTTCCTAAAGACATATGATCGATTGCGTTTGCTGAAAAAGGAAATATACACATAGGCCACATGTCGTCGTCGGAATGGAAACCAATTAGGAAGGGGCTAAGCAGGAGTCGATGGTCGTTTTGAAAAAGCACGTCGCCTCGTAATCGTGCGCTAATTCATCAGCGCGCCCCATTTGCGAGCGTAAGTCACCCAAATGATCCTGTAGCATCACCACGCAGATAATAGGCGTGGTCTCGGTTATTTTGAGCGGTGCGTATCTCGGTTTTACAAGGCGTTAAAGGCACCGTGACTAATGACGGAGCCAGCTAACAAGTTTTCACAGGTAAAACAAAGACATTCGACAAATTTTGATCTTCGCCCATACCTATATTGCGACGCTACGAAAAATATTATTAGTGGCTTTTATCAGTGATACTCATAATGCACAGTTACGTTTTTCCGGAACTAGACATAATTTTCTCTATATAAGAATTATACTTAATAATTTGTTCGACGTTGGGGATTTATCTCATCTCGTAACGCTTTTCATTTCAATTACTTTCTTCGCATTATTATATTTAGCGCATAATTGCTCTTACAATTAACTAAATGGATTGAAAGAAAAATTCTTAATATAATTATTACTATTTTCATTGTATGACAAGTACCATTTTTACTAGTTTTATAGTTATTATAATCTTTGCTAGAATCATGTCACTATTAAGAGATTTTTACCGTCTTCAGTATTATTTACCGCTTTTAACATTGTTTTCTTAGTCTATTTAATTTTATTTTTTAAATATGTACTTAAGTACGTAATACTATCTAAACGATTGTTATCACAATTGTTTCTATATTAGTCTTAAAAGATTTGCTTTATACTCTCAAAATTTTTCTGTCATCAATAAATTCTATCTCTCTGCGTCTCGTTATCTAAATTTTACTACAATATTTTGGCTTACTCGTTCGTCAATTAATCGAATCATGAGGGCATTGTGAATGTGGGTAGTGCCTTAAGTTTCCTGTGGGAAATATAGCCTGATTCGCCCCGGGGTTTTGCGGCGGGAGCCAAGTATGGTGACGAATTTACGAGCTCCTTACAAGCGGAGGCCTGCCCTCTTCGTGAGCATGTAGCGGGCAATAAAGTACGAGGCCAGAGGATATTCGAAACAATCGGGCCGAGAGAGGGCAGGATCTATATCGGCTCGAGAAGGCCCGGATCAAATTTAGGATTGATTTACGAGTGATTATCGCATGCCAGCAACCTCCGTTTTCTCTCGAATAATCCGTCGCTTGCTCTGTTTACGGAGCAACAATGATGTCTCGTGGAAAGTCAAGAAACTGTTAGAATAGAGAACAATAGAATATATGTTATAGATCGATTGATTTAGAATTTAGCTTCAAATAGAAGTTAGAGACTATTAAAACACAGTAGCAAATTTAGAGAGGCTTAAGCAGTATTTAATTCCTGTAATAAGCAGTAATAAATTCCTATTATCAAAAATGAATGCAAATATAAATAAATGTACAAATTAATTTTTTAAAGAGATATATATATATATATATATATATACATATGTATATATATTGTTCTCAAGATATTTACTGAATTAATTGTTGGCAGAAATATTTCCCAATCTTTTAAAGTTATAAACTGCGTAAAATAGAAAAAAAACATTTTTCTTGTAATATATAGTTGTTAGTTTAATAGTTAAGTATTAAAGTGAAATAACATTAAATTCGTAAAATTAATTTAAGAGCTTTTCGGAGGCTCAAGCAACCGCTCTTAGATCGCTATCGGTAAGTGCACCATTGGCCACGCTACGACTGGCGTGGAATCGACTTTACAATGATAGAGCGAAACGATAAAAAGTCTCGTTGGGAAACCTACGCGGCTAGATTTCGCAATAAATAGGGGGAAGCAGGAAGTATTTGAGCGGAGACGTGTTATTAAGCTCGGTGAGAGTGGAAGAAGGAGGCGAAGAAAGAGAGAAAGAGCCGTGGAAAGTTTTGTTCGTTTTTGCACGCCGAGATCCTCGCTGCCGATTGGTCTTCTCATTATGCGGCAATTAAACAACATGGCGCCCGCAAAGGCTCGTTCAATTCGTTCGCTTAGCGTGGCGCTAGTCATCGGATCCGGTATATTGGAAGGCTCTGGCGTTGAAATCCCCTATTACACCTATGAAGAATATTTCTAGCCGCGCGCGATAATAAGATCTAAGAATATCTTACTTATATAATAAAATATCATGATTCATATTAATTTACGCCTGTTCATTAGGCATAAGCAATCTGCACGATTTTATTTTTTAATTTGAATTATATATTGATATATTAATATTAATTAATATATATTGATATAATAATTGTTATTGGATACTTTTTTAATATTAAAATTTAGAATAATAAATTAAATCAATGTTTATGTTAAAAAAATAAGATAATAAATTAAATGACTTTTGAAATAATCCACCCACACAATTTCTCATATATAAAAACTGATTAATGAAGGATAATATTTATCATCTTTCAGTGTTTCTTCAATCTTTCATATTTCTTTATTATAAAACTTCAACTACGAAAGTTCGTAATATCACAATGAGAGTCTAAAGTTATAAATTATTCATTGTTGGCGTGTTCCTTGAACGTCGGATTACAGAAAGTCGACGTGGCTTGTTTATACAGAGGATTCTCGCCCTGAAAACATTTCGACATGTTGACATTCTGGCAATCTCGTGGTCACGCGATCGAGAACAATAAGGAATAGCGACTCACTCTATCCCATTTGGCGAGGGCGCGTTCCTTTTCGAACTTGGCGTATTCCCTCTTGTCGTGGATCATCGTGAGGATCTTCCAAATGAGGAGAATCAGGAAACCGATGATGACGGTGCTTATGACGACGCCCAGCGCAACACCTACGGGAGAAAGTAAATTCTAGTTCATCTTGTATCTTCTCGCATGTTCAATCGTATACGTAAGCGCAACCAACGCGCGAATACTATATTAGTTTCCAAATGCCATCGTGTAAATGATAATTAGAATTAGACAGAGAGAGAGAGAATGGCTAGGCGAATAAAATAGCCTTAAAATAATAATATAAAGAATGTTATATAATTTTCGAAAAATATGTATAGATATGTATTAATCTCATCATGTGGTTAATTAATCATCCATTTAATGTTACTTATTAATCCTGTTTAATTTATCAAAAGGCATATAATGAGATGTAAATTGTATATTTCGTGGCAGGTGCAACGAAGCATAATTTATATAATAATACAACAAGAGTGATTACCGAAAACGTTAATGGGTATTGGGCAATCTCTCTCTTTCTGGGCTTGAATCTTGAAGATCTTGATGTCTCCTCTGGTACCATCTTTGTGATATTGATATTTGAAAACAAACGTGCAGCCTGCATCACCGGGTGTTCGGCATATGCGGGCACTAGTTTCCTCGTCTTTCACAGGATCTTCCTCGACAATGTCGATCTGTGGAGTAATAAGCGAACATTTGCATCGCATCGCGAATTATTAATCGCCCTCGTGTAACTAGTAAAGTAGATGTTATCTCAAAGGAAGGACTACTAACAATGTCTATTTCATGCATGCACAAGTCACACTTCCCATTTTTCGCGAGCGGTCCTGTGTTGTACGCTACACATTCTACGCAGTCCTTCAGCTCCTCGCATCGTTGTCCTGGACATGTCTAAATGCGTTATAAATAAATAATTGTTTCGTAAGATTAAAATATTTTACTAAAAACTTTGGAACACTTATATATAAATGCATACAAAACATCCCACACAGCATGCATATCCACAAGACGTCCAGAAGATATCCCAAAGATATCCTATCGCCTAAAAATGTCTTCGGGATATCTTCTGGACGTCTTTTGGATATTGCATGCTGTGTGGGATGCATTTTCTAAATACATGCTTCATACAAATCAAATTAAATAAATAGATAATCAACAATTTAAATTGTTCAGTATCTATATACATTTAACAATAAGTTTAATTTTACTCTTGGTTAGAAAAATCATCGCAAGTATATAATTTTTTAAGTTTCAACCATCTGCGCGTTATGCATAATAATTTAATAATATTAATTCCACGTGTACCGCCCATATGCGGGTAATTGATTAGTATAGAAATTTCAATATAAACATCTACGCTCCTTAAGCCTTCTTCATTTTATCCGAGATTATTTCCTTACGCGCCGACACTCACAGGGCATTCCTCGCAATATTGTCCGGAATATCGGATATTGTCCCGCTCGTGGCAGTGACAGCTGCCGCAGATGCAGTTGCCGCGTCCGCTGCAAATCTCGACGTTCCCGCCCGACGGCGGGATGCATGTGCTGTTGGTCTCCTTGCAGTCGCACGTCTCACCACCCCATCCCGGCAGGCAATTGCAGGTACCGCATTCGCACTTGCCCCGTCCGCCGCAGACCTTAAACGGACAAAGAAGAGACGAACGGCGAACGTAATGGGGTACGTACAAAGGCGTGTAATTTGTCCAACCGCCCTTATAAACGCCGCTGCTGCGCTCGCTCGAAGGCAAGATTGCCGTGTAACTTCCGCGCGAATTTGTTAAAAGCAACTATCAAGCGAGAACACGGTAGTTACGCGTGATAATAGAGATCTCCTATCCCTGGCTACCATCTTTCGATCATGTAATTCTTATCGTCTATATCGACACTAAATGCTTTCAAGTAGAAAATGTTGAACTGCTTTGTACATAATTACGAATGTATAATTTTTAACTGTAATGCACAATAAAATAAAATAATATTTATTTGACAATATAAGAGAATCGCGTATCTGTTAAGTATTTATTAGGAAACTATTAAGTACTTTTTATATCTTATACATCATACACACATGATATGAAGAGTATTAGGACTTCATTCTCGACTGTGTTGTTTAAAAATTTACATATTTTGCGATTGTGTCGTTATATCTTTAGCTTTGGGATATACCTGGCCGCCACTGCGTTTGCAAGAGAAATTGTCGCATTCGCAGTATTTCCCGTAAAACAATTCTTGCGGATTGTTCGGTCGTTTGTCGCAGTCGCAGACTCCACACTTGCATGTGCCATGGCCGCTGCAGATCTCGGCGGTTTGATTGTCGGGTTTACAGTCAGTCATCGAGATTGATTTGTCAGCACCGATATCGTTTCCCTCGCACTCGCATTGCTTCCCGTAAAAACCAGAATTGCAGGAACATACGCCGCACACAGATGTGCCTTTACCCTTGCATTCTGTTGCGTTCGGCTGATATTCCTGTGTCGCGAATAGTGATTTAAAATTTAATAAAAAAAAGTGTTATATAAAGCAATCAGTACTATGCGAAATTGATTGCTCATACAGAAGCATAAATTATGATTTTTAATTGTATAATTTTGAACGTTACACGTAAAATAAATTTGTGCTAATTAAAAAATAGATTTTTCTATTCAGTGCTACTATTTCGATGTAGCTTCTCTGCTTTAGTATATCTACCGGATGTCCAGATTTCTCACAGGGACAATCGCACATAAGTTCCAGATCGATAATCAAACTCTCGTTCAAGTCTCTAGGTTTGATCTCCATGGTTTGGTGCCAATCCTTTGGATCTATGGGACATTCCACAACCTGATACCAATCAACCATAATGAGTCATATTGCTGATTAATAAAAATATTTATAACTTATTCGCGCACCTTAAGCACAATTTCAAACTCAATAATGTTGCCTACGCGAAGTCCTTCGCATTCCTGACGTTCCAGCAACTCTCCCGTTTTGTTCAAACATCGTGAGAAATATTTAACGTCGATCATCTTCGGCGCTGTATCGATCATCGTCACCGAGTCCACGAGTTTCTGTAAATTGTCAAGATACTAAATTATTATCAATTTTTTAGTTACCATGTACAGTTAGGTATAAGATAAGTGAATGTTCTGAGGTAAACTGAAATTATAAATTAATTTTCTATTAACACTCTGGATTATGACACAAATTAAAATGCGAAACGTAGGAAGATAATTTATATAAATTGATAATTACATATATTATCATTTATAACAAATTTGATTACCTCGTATTCGCTCCTCACTAAACCGACGACATTCTGCGAATCATTTTCCAAAGTTCCAGTTGATGATCCGCTGATACTACGACTTAATCGCTGATAAGTCGCATTTTTGTGATCAGGAACGGCAAAAATAATATTCATATTGTGCTCGCGCGCTTTTCTGTTAAGCTAAACGGATAAAAAGATTTTCTTAAAAATTTCTTTAAGCGATTAAATTTACAATACTATTTTCACGCGTATCAGTATTCTTCGAAGAATAATCTTTAAAGAAAGAGAGCAAGTGAATATTTCCTTTATCCTCACCTGAGAAATCGACGGATAATCCTGTAGAAGAGAGTGAGTGTAGAATCCTTTCTTGTCCAAGTGGCACTTGCAATCGTTGGGCTCTATTATCCCTGCAAGCTGAGAAACCGTTAAGTTTTTTCATCTCGAAATCGCATACGAACTCGGCTACGGTCGGTTTATTTCAAGGTTGCCGACCTTGTGTTTCGCTTGATTCACGTACTTTACCATCCCCAGCAATGTGAAAGATCGCATCGGTCGAGAACACGATAAGATGACGTGCTTTCTGACGCCAGCCGATTTCCTTGGTGCATACTATGACCTGCATCATCGCGTCGAGCCCGCCTTCGGGACCGTCCAGATTACCCGACACCGGCGCCGCTTGTACCTGATCCTACATTTGTTAAGAAAATTGTATTTAACAAATTATATAAAATTAACTACATAAAATCGTCAAGAATAATGCGCCAAAATAAAATTCCGATAGAAGATACGAAATATGTATCCTGTACGAACCATAAGTTTGAAAGTAATCGAAGCTTATCTGTTACTTTTGTTCTTCCGTTTAATAAAATTTTCTTTTACTTCCCTTAGTATATGCTGAATACACAACTGCATGGCAACAATTACCTCAAATAAAGCTACGTTCTTCGTAAGAGGCATTTGATTTTTATAATCGTAAGGTGGTGCACACGGTTCTCCAGTTGTCAAGTTGCAGGGAGACTTCAACCTGATGTAAAAATTCAATTGGATTACAAATCTCTTATATCAACGTAATTTCATTCATTTATAACAATTTCGATGATTAAATTTTAATTTATTTATTTAATTAATCGAAATGTCTGTTGTAACGATTCACTTAATGAATTATAATTACTTATCGGGCTGCGTGTTAGTCATCGGTAAAACCACTTTGTCTACAAAACTGCCAAAGCCAATATGAAAATCTGATGTAAGTTTTTTCATGGCTTTGGCCAACTGTAGACCGAGTTTCGACAATTTGTCTCTGTACGGTTCCATGGACGCCGATAGATCCATGAGATAATATAGATCCACAGGATAATCCTTCGCTTGACTATATTTCATAATTATACGATAGTCCTCTCCTATGAATAATTTGTTTTAAAAAAAATTCTTGATTCTTAAAATTTATAACTTATTTAAGTTATGTGTAATATTAAATAAGTACATTAAAAATATTATATTAAAAAATGTTGCACTTGTAATGTATAGTTATTGTACTTTATTACGAGTATAGATCTAAAGTTTCATACATTTTTTAATAACAATAATTATTTTATGATTTCTATAAGAACTTTGTGTCTCAATAATACAAATTGAAAGTCGTCGTATATTTTTTAATGTTTAACATCTGTTGTATATATTATTTTAGTAGTAAAATATGTGTTAATATTTTATAATCTTGCAAAGAAAATTGAAATCCAACGTATGAAAGTAAATCTTGATAAAGTCTTCTCACCTCGCCTGAGACGTAAATGTATCCTCTGGGGTTGAACTTGGACGGGCTCTTTATCCTTGATCGAGGATAATTGTCGATCTTCCAGGATATCCATCGTATTCTCGTAATATATTACAGCCGATGGTTGACACCAAAGGTCGCCTTCTTTCAAATACGTTTGTTTGGACACGCAACGCAGCAGAGGAGCACTTATGTTCTGTTTAGATACCTTATAAAGTCGTAAATAGAAAGTCAATTATCATTCATTATAGCTTGAAAAGTTATTAAATTAAAAGAGCGTTTATAAATAAAAAAATTTTCAATGCACACAATGCGCAACAAAAGATGTACAAAAAAGAATCCACATCTTGTTAACGTTCGTTGTTGATTTTTGTTTAAGTGTTTTGTAGTCGATATTCTTTTTCATTCGTATATATATGAAGAACTTTATTTAATCTACGGCAATTCTGCCAAGTATAGTACCGGATGATTACATCATGAATGATAAACTTCCGATGAAGGAATCTCACGAGAAAGTGAACACGGTTCTCGAAAAAAATTTTTAATATTTTTCTAATTTAATGTTAAAATTTTAATTTTTAGTACAAAATGAAATTGTATAAATTTTATTTTTAACTTATAATTAATTTTTATGACATTTTGAGAAATAATTTTTTTATGTTTCAAGAATAAAATTTTCGGCAAGATTGCGAACACATTATTTAGCATAAATATGATTACGAAACTATTGCAAATTAATGATATATCACGATTGCTTTATTTATTTTATATTTATATGTTTTAATTATTATAAAATCCATTTGATAGATCTTATACCAATTTAGCTACATGAAAAAAATGAACTTTAATCTATTTTTATTTTATTATATCTAATATTTATTTTATAATATCTATATTATAATGAAATTTATAATATCCGAATTATAATATATAAATTACTGAAAAATCAGATTTTTTCTTCTAATGTTAATAAAGTACACAAGAGATAATAGTATTTATTATAACGTAAGACTGTCAAAAGCAGATCTTCCAATTTTTCCCACAAAACACACATCGTGCCTGTGTATATTCCATTCAGCTGAGTGCGAGCGATTCTCTTATCTTCCGGATCCGATTTAGATATCCGCCGGAGGACCGATAGAAAAGGCAAAAGAAACGTTTTTTAGCGTTTTCCACTGGGAAAACTGATGCACACTGAGTGCAATTTCTTTGTTCCAATGTGAAAATCAAGTCACATATTTTTAGTGTTTAACCCATACAGTACAGAAATTGCAGCAATATTTCGGCAATATTGCAATGTTGCTGCAATGTTAATGCAATATTGCTGCAATTTCTGTGCTGTATGGGTAATGTTCTACTGGCAAAAATTTGTCAAATTAAACACAGTAGAACATTAAACACTGAAAATATGTGATAACTGATTTTCACAGTGGAACAATAAAATTGCACTTACGTGTGCATCAGTGTTGCACCAGTTTTCCCAGTGGAAAACTAAAAAACGTTTCTTTCGCCTCTTCTATCGGTCCTCCGGATATTTAAATCGGATCCGGAAGAGAAGAGAATCGCTCGCGCTCAGCTAAATCGAATATACACAGGCACGATGTGTGTTTTGTGAGAAAAATTGGAGGATCTGCTTTTGACGGTCTTAGGCCCTGCACACAATAGAGGAATATTAGATATTAGGAATAGGAATTAGAATTTTAGAATCAGTTTCAATGAACACTATAGATAAATAATAAGTTATGTTGTGTTTTGTAACACATTTATGTCTTATATTTTATTAATATCCATTGTGCGTTACTTTCAAGATTCATTGTGGAAACTGATTCTAAAATTTTAATTCCTATTCCTAATATCTAATATTCCTCCATTGTGCGCAGGGCCTTACGTTATAATAAATACTATTATTTCTTGTACTTTATTAACATTAGAAACAAAAATCTGATTTTTCAGTAATTCCCAGTGGAAAACGCTATTTGTACTAAGCGCGCGCGGGTTACAAAACAGTCATGCGGTGCAATCGCGTGAGTTCATTCGTATGAATCACCGGCGGCGGAACGCCGGTGAACGTCGTAAGAATGTAGTCGCAGGTCGCAGGTGCGCGTCTTTTCCGACGGCTCCTCCCGCGGGCCCCCCTCTATCTCTCTCACCGCGTGTCATCTCTAGCGGAGTAGACCGCTCGTTAACGGCGCTTATAAATATTCATTACCGTCATGGAGCACCAGGCGCATCGCGGCGTTTGCAGGCAGCTCGAGCAGGTCTGCCGAGACTCGCAGAGACTCTCCCGGTCGCGGTGCTGCGAGGAGGCCGCGGCCACGGAGAGGCGCGCCGTCACGAGGAGGAGGACGATGATGGTCGTCCACCGTGCCATCGTGTTCCCTCGAACGTCGAACGTCGTTTTACTTTTTACGCGAACGACGACGAGCCGCGGCGCAGAACGCTCGCCATCCGAAAGGATACTGCGGCATCCCGCGGAAGTGACTCCGCGAGATAAAAACGCCTCGTGGTAATGCGCGCGATTAGGTAATCGTTCGTTCTCTCCACCTTCGGTGACAATTTTTCCTGGGATCGCTGATCGGATCCCCCGAGGCCACGGAGTTCGCCGGGGCGCGGCACAGCGATGACGAATTTTAATTCAATTGCCATTTAATTGAGAATTTTATGCTTAGTCTAAACGCAAGCATCTCCCAAGGAGAACAGAAAAGTCAAAATAATGTCAATTTGACGTTATATTGACCAAATTTATGTCATTTTTTAGTCATGATTGAAATCTCGATCTAAAAATCAGAAAGACATAATAAAAAAGAAGTCAATATAAAGTCATTTTTAAGTCATATGAGATCGAAATTTCAATCATGACCAAAAATGGCATAATTTGGTCAATATGATGTCAAATTGACATTATTTTGACTTTTCTGTTCTCCTTGGGCTTGTACTAGAATTTATTTATTTCATTTCATTTAGTGTTTATATACAAACAGTCAGTATAAAGTCACACGTGAGATGTGAGTATTGATAGCAAACAGCTGAGTGAAATCGATTGTACTATTTCAGTTTGTAAATAGAAATTATCAAAGAGAATTATTGAAATGCGAAACTGCCTGTAATTTGAAAACATCCAAGTAACATAAAATTGTCACGATAAGGTCGAAATAATGTCATCTTGACTGAAGCTTCACGTTAATTTGACATCAGTTTTACATCATTGTGATCATGTTACTTGGACAAAGTCAAGTACGATAAATGTTTATACGAACTTTCTTCATTATTCTTACGCCCCTATAAATCATCTCTAAAGTTATGTCTACACGTTTTAAAAAAAAACAGTCTGTATATAATAAATATATATAATTAAATAAATGTGCATATAATAAATAAATATATACGTTTCTTTTATTTAGCATATAAAGTAGGGAGAGAGCTAGCATAGGATGTCCTATCATTTTATTCATCATCATATATTGCGTCATATATATCACTTAAAAGTTGATTTAATATTTTAAAAAAGGCAGTCTAGCACCATCTAGCGTTTTAGCACTGAATCATCCGTTGTGCAGGTTTGTGAATTTTCCAACAGATAGCGCGCAAAAGGAGAAACTGACAGCTTTTTTTTTTAAATATCTCTGAATCGTCTGATAGTTACGTTGTATATTTGATACGATACAAACATAGCCTATAAGCTAGCTCTTAAGGCTGTATTATTATTTTTCAATAAAAAAAAGCTTTTTTTAATCAAAAAAGAAAGAAAGAAATAGTCCCTCTAGCCCGCGAGTACACAAAGTAATATTTATAAATATATATTTGTACATTGATGTAGCACAAGCGTCAATAGGCGCGTTAAGCAGACACAACTGTTGAGTTCGTCTTATCAACACTCTGCGTTGATTGGTTGGTTCTAAAAGTAAGAGCCAATCACGATTGCTACTGAGCGGCTTGGTCTGCTGAACGCGACCAATAATTGTATGTAAGGGCCAATTTCACCAACCACGGTTAATTTAACCGGCCGGTTATTCCATTGGAATTGACCAATCGCATTTGTCGTTAAGCAAAACTAACAAATGCGATTGGTCAATTCCAATGGAATAACCGGCCGGTTAAGTTAACCGTGGTTGGTGAAATTGGCCCTAAGAATCAAAATGAAGTTTGTTGAAAATTTGACAGCGTTTCAATAATGTACAACCTAGCGCCATCTAACGTTCCAGCAATGAATTATCCGCGTTCAGGTTCGTCAAGTCTTCGATAGATGGCACCTCAAGAGAAAAACAAAATTGACAGTTTTCAATAATCCGCAATGTGATTAATAAAATGTCAGGTCTTTGTAGCTACACTGTATTATATTTTTTACACTTAAAATGAAATAAATATGTAATTAGATATATCAGTACAAAAATAAATAATACGAAAAGTTCAGCTATAAATAAATCCAAAATAATCTAATTGTAAGAACAAATTTGCAAAATGTCACTTTGATCCACACTTTCCTTTTTGGGACTTCGTGACGCATTTCGTGAATATATCTAACAATAAATTAACCTTTAGACTGCCACTTTTGTGGCTCTGAACAAACCTCGAAATTCTGCGCAATGTGTATGTTATTTATATAGATAAATTTTTGGGAAAAAAGAATACTATTTTAATGAAAAAATGACGGCAGCGTAAAGGTTCAAAGGATCCTTTCGCCGATGCTATGTAAAATGGGCTGTAGCTCTCGCATTTCATTTACATAACCTTTTTACACACCAAAACAAAATTTTCCAAATAAATCTCCCGATGATCTATCGGGAGATAAATGTGTGTTTTAATTTTCGCTAAAATGTGGGAATGTACTTAGTACATCTATTTCTTCGGTATAACGATGAAGTGTGTTACTGCCGTTACAATCTTCCGTCACGTGTTTGGAATTCCCGCTCTAAATAAGGTTCTCGAACCCGTCGACCGAACCGAAACCCCGTGGCCGCTTCCATGAGCGGAAACTGTCGCCGCCTATACTTAATTGCGTACGCTCCTCAAAGAGAGAGAGACCCGTAATCCTTCGTCACTCGTACGCACTCGTAGTATGTGACGGAGAGTGGTGTATGTTCTCGGTTGGATGCTCCACCTCCGACAAGTTTGACAGATGATCGACTGTCAGCGTTCGGCGAGTTTGACAAAGTGAGGATCGAGGAAAGCGAGCCGACATGGAGGCAGTGCCGAGGTTGCCGATGATATGGTTCCAGCTAAAAGTCAGTCCGGAGCCGACCACTTTTGGACCGAAGCTCAAACAGGTACGAACCCCTCGCGAGTTTATCTCTTCTTCCTTTTATATCTAATTAAGAGTCAGCCTTCGCGTCATCACTTCGTCGCAAATCCACTGTTTGCGCGGAACGTCGAAGTGCTGATAAGAACAACGTGCCACCACAGTTGTCTCTTGGACGTCTTTGCGTCTTTGCCTCTTTTGTGTATTTTGTCTTCTTTTTTTTCTTACAGTACATACAAGATTTTTACAACGAGGATCCTGAATCGTACAACAATGAGATACACCAGTTGGAAAGCTTACGCTCGATGGCGGTTAGACCACCAGTCGATATGGCTGGCTGTGCGCTGCTGAAGAAGTATTATTGCCAGTTGCATTTCCTTCAAAGCAGATTTCCCATGTACAAGGAGGGACCCGCTGCAGTCACGTTTACATGGTATAAAATTTTATTTTTTTCCATTATGCCTATTTAATTATTTAACATTTAGTATAATTGTGAATTTGTAGCTGCGGATTTGTCTCTGATAAATTGTACGATGTTTTTTTTTAGGAGAGACGCTTATGCAAACTTGGTGTGTTCATTGGGTAGCGTCCGTTTTGAGATAATATCGATTTTATACAATATCGGAGCAATACACAGTCAGTTGGGTGCGAGGACTGAAAGAAACAGTGCAGATGGAATGAAGATGGCGTGTACTCATTTCCAATGTGCAGCGTGGGCCTTTGAACACCTGAAAAATAGTTTTCCCCAGCCATCTGGTATTGATCTGTCGCCGGAATTAATGACTTTTATGCATCAGCTTTCCTTAGCGCAAGCTCAAGAATGCATATTGGAAAAGAGCATGCTGGATAATCGTAAGCCGACAATTGTAGGTATGTTTCATCAGCCATCAGTTTCATAAATCGATTGTTATAGTAACAGTTCAGTTCTGTCTGTCATTGTATGTATTATGCAGCAAAAGTTGCAAAGCAAATAGTAGATTACTTTACTATGGCCTCAACCACGTTGGAGCAAGGCGGAGTTGAAGATGGGACTATATCCGATACTGTGGGTAACAAAATTTATAAGGTAAGTCAAATTATAATTTATATACTTAAATTGCTTTACATATTTTTATGAATCTGGAATATTGCTTTTTTGCGATCAGTGAAATTAAATAACTAGTCTAAATTTTTGTAGAGCTGGAAACGCTACGTCAAGTTTAAAAAAGCGTATCATATGGCCGTCACGTATCTTTATCAAGGCCTTGCTTCAGAGGAACAAAGGAAAATGGGAGAACGAGTAGCTTTTTATAACGCCGCGTTAGCATCTCTTAACGAGGCACACACAATCTACGATTTTGCAAACGTTAAAGAGGAAAAAGCCGCAGTAGAAGAATCACTCACATTTACCAATGATGTAATCGAAGGCAAAAGAAAAGCCGCTAAAAATGAGAATGATTTTATCTATCACGAAGAAGTGCCTGAAAAAGAAAGCCTTGCAACAGTGAAAGGCGCGTCTTTAGTTAAGGGAATATCATTTAACATAAATGACCCTGAGGTATCAGGACAAGATATATTTGCAAGGTAATTATATTTTGTATTATATATATTTTAACGTCTTTCTTTTATAACATACATAGTTCAATTTTGTATTAAATTAAGAATATAAATGACAAAATTATTTTCTTCCTGTTATAATTTTTTCTTTTTGTAGAACATTATATTTATAGCTTATTCCTTTTATATGAATTTAATATTTATATATTGTTTTACAGATTTGTTCCTATGAAAGTTCACGAAGCTAATTCTCTTTATTCAGAGGAAAAGGCCAAAATATTGCGTTTTATTGGAACAAAAATTGACGAAAAAGATCAATATCTTAACACTTATCTTACTTCCTTGAAGTTGGAACATATGAATTTATGGGATCCTGATGCACAAACTTCAGAATGGGAATGCTTACCTCTTCCGGAAGAATTACTTGAACGATGTGCTGCGCTTAATGCAAAACAACATATTATTCAGGATTTAGTAGATATTATGGGAAAGTTATCTGAAACAAGTCAAGATGTTGAGAAAGTACTAAAAGAAATATCAAAATTTCTATTGGATGAGGAACAAAAGTATGAATTAATCATCTTTTGCTTTTATTAAAAGTTTATTAAAAGTTTTAAACCTCTGATGTTATTGATAATAATTAGAAAATATTATTAATGAATTTAATTTTTTATAGGGAAAAACAATACCAAGATGCGGTAGGCAAAAGGCCACCATCGATAGTAGCAACAGATTTAACTAGAGAAGCTAAGAAATATGAGGAAGCACACAACAAGGCTTCTGAGAGTAATCAAGCTCTCCATAAAGCAATAACAATGCATGTAAAAAATTTACAAATTCTTGCGCAGCCACTAGCTGATTTAATGGCCCAGATTCCTTCGCCAAACGCATCCCTTGCAGGTAATTTTCTTATAAATTTCTTATGTTGAATAATATTCATATATTATTAATATATCATAAAATAATTGTAATAATTTAAATAATTTATTAAAATTGAGTTTAATGTATGAATTCATTCTTTCAATGTTTTTAGATCAAGGTTCTGAAAAATCACAAAGTAAAGAAATAGAGAAAATGCATACTAAAGAACTGAAACGTGTATTAAATAAAGTAGATGAAATGCGAATGCAGAGACTTGATTTGATTACTAAATTACGAGATCAAATTGTCCAAGACGATCTAACACGCCTACTAGTGACGGCTACATCTGAATCTGTCTCTCTGGATCGTTTATTTGCAGACCAGCTTGGCAAGCATCAAAGTTTGGTTAGTAAAATTTCATACGATTTATTTCATATCTTTTACTATGTGACGATTGAATAAAATCCGCTTAATATTGGATTACAGGTGAACTTGATAGAACAAAATCTTGCTGCGCAGGATAATATATTAGCAGCTTTAACGGATGCTTATGCTCAGACTGCTAATGTAAGAAAAAATGTGGAGGAAGTACTAAAACGTAGAGAAATGACCATATCTTCTTTAATCAATTCTTATGACGCGTATGAGGATTTGTTAGCAAAATCGAGCAAGGGCTTAGAATTCTACAGAAAATTAGAAATAAATGTTTCGAAATTACTACAGCGAGTTAAAAGCACATGTAAGGTGCAAGAAGAAGAGCGAGAACAAATACTTGCACAGGACAATAAAAACACATATGAGAAGGTCGACGCGACAATACCATCTACTTACGATCAAGGACGTCCTCGATCTGGCAATGGCCTGAAGCTAAAGGACTATTTGAACAGCAGAGTGGAAGGCGGCACCGGTTATCAAAATCCATATTACAACTTGTACAAAGGGCATGTCGCATCGATGCAAATGGATTCGAAATCATTGGCAACTGACATGGGAAACAAAAATGTTATTCAATCTCCAAGTACAATACCCGTATCGGAAATTCCGTCCTCGGCTGTGAAATCGTCGCAACATTATTATCCTGCAACATACGCTGATTACAGAACAAGTTCTCCATATCCATACGGTACGCAGACTTATTATGAAAATCCGGTTGCTAACAGCATCTTAAGTCAAAGCTATTTGCCGACCACTACGAACACTACGAGCGTCTATCAGCAACCAACTCTAGCCACACCAACTGCAGGCGTATCTAATTCGAATATACAATATCCTGCCAGTTCCTACCTATCTAATGGACAGACTCTACCCGCATCCACTACTGGACAAGACAAATTCCGCGACGTCTCGCACTCTAACTACAACGTTTCTAATACTGCTTTGCAGTATGACGCTTATCAGTCTCCAACGGGTTATAATAGCTATAACATTGCAACGCCGTACGTTCCTAATCAAGAGAAAGTTACAGTTAAGACCGGAACAGCTGAGACGTCCATGCACGTTCAGCCAGTACCGCAAATGCCTGTCTCTACGATCGGAGCAACCGTAGCAACGAGCAGCACCGCGTCGATAGATGGTCAAGGGCAAACTTCTTACAGCATTGTGCAACAAGTTCAGCAATATGATAATCAACAGAAGACAACTTTAAATCAACCAGAAATGTTCCACGGTGGTCAGAACGCTGCTAGACCGCAACAAACTATGCCAGTAAAGGATAATACATTGACGCAGAACTACTCACTCCCTCAGACTGCCCAGTCCGAAATTACGTATCCGCAAAACTATCAGAATACCGCATATTACAATCCGGCGGAACTGCAAGCCCAGCGAATCCCGTATACTCAGGGCACGTATGATACAACTGTGGTTCATCCGACGCAATATATGCAATCGCAACAACCGAGTACGAACAATCAGTCTGTACATTCCGTACCATCAACAAACGAAGTCTCGGTGTCGTACTCATCAACTTTACACGGTGTTAATCCTGTCCAATATACGCAGCAGACCGTTACAGAACCGAGTAAACAGAATTACACGGATAAAACGTATGCCGCATACGGCACACAGGTACAAATAAATGCTGCTGTCGCCCCGAATTATCCAAGTACTTATCAGAATTATCAGCATGGTGCTACTGGTACGCCATATGAACAGACCAATATGGTACCCGGAGACGCATCCAGCACGTATGCCTACATAAATAGCTCGACCAGCTCAGAAATAATACAGAGCCACGCCAAACCGACGACAGTGCAGAGTTACTCACAATCGTACCAATATTCGCAGCAAGTTCCTTATTCAGGATACATGCAATATCCAAATTATTCGCAAGACCAAAATTATGCCTACATGCAAAACACGCATGGAACAAATACAATGACGTACACATATAATCCTGCTAATCAGGCACAGATCTACACTTACACGTCCAATCCCCAAAATACACAGACTTCTCAAACGTTGGAAGCAACGGTTTCGGTAACATCCTCCAATGTTACGACAAGTGGCATTTGTCAGCAGCAGGAAACAAATTCAAGATACACGAACGCGAGCAATAATGCTGCGGTTAATCAAACGCCATCCTCGCAATACAGTCAAGTTTATCAGTCTCAAACAGGAAACGATACATACTATACTACGCCTTACGGTCTTCAAATGCAGGGTCAAGGTACGTTATATTTCTTTAATATCACTATGTTTTCTTATGTGTAAAGAATTATTTTGTCATTTCAAGTCATTTTGTTTCAGCTGGTTCGGTAACGAGACCCGAAAATTATACCAATTATAATCAGACGTACATGCAAGCCGTCAACAATGGAACGAACACAACAACAAGTGCTAATCCGATGAAACTCACGACCAAATCGGAGGAAGCTAAATCGAACGTCGATCTTCTTTCCGACCTCGACATTACTATAAACCATGCACCTCTTGTGCCAGAAGTACGGCCTCTTTCTACGGTACAGAAAAAAGAGGAGGCGATAACAGGCGACACTGCAAAAGATGATAAAGCAGAAAAAAGCGAACAAGACAAATCCTGTAAAACTGAACTAGAAGCCACAGCTTCCACTGAGGATAAAAGTGATCATGAGAACTTACAAATCGTATGGGATACGTGGTACAATGACGTCCAACCGAAGAAAGATCCTCTAGGAGAACCGGCAGCATTACAAAAGTTCATTAATGATGTTGAAAAATATGAAAAATTCGTAGATAGTTTACTCGTAAAAACTTTAAGTGGAGCAACGAATCTTGATATTAAGTGGAAAGAAGTTCAGGATTTCGAAGCAAGTTTAAAATAAATTTCGTTAATATTCTACTAGTCACATCTTACAATCAAATGAAGAACATGTTTTTAAGAATATACATAAGTATTTTGTTCAAATTTATAAAAGTCTTCTTTTCTCTTTTAGGAACGAGAAAATGGAAAACAATCAAGTACTGTAGCATTAGCTCACTCGTCCGAAAATCGAACAATTGATTGTATTCCATACGATACAACACGGGTGCAAATATCGTCATCGGATGTTTCGTCATACATAAATGCGTCTCACATCATGGAAATCACGCAGTGGATACCTACAGCATTTATCATAACTCAAACACCTTTAACAGATAAATTAGATGTTTTTTGGATGATGGTTTGGGAACAAGAGAGTGAAGTTATTGCATGCTTAGCATCTGATGCTCAGGTTTGTATATAGGAATAATATATATTTCGATGAAGAAACTGAAAAAGACTATATATTGAAATTGTTCATATAAGTTATATTGTATTTTTTTATTATATATAACACTTCTATATTTGCATATCTTAATAATATAAAATTCTTTTATAGTTGAATGGAGAATTGTATTGGCCCATAAATGAAGAGAACAACTTAGACATAGGAAATTTGACTGTTTCACTAAAGAAAATAGTTAACCATACAACCTATATTCAAAGAACTCTTTCTATTCGACATAACAAAAAGAAATCTGAGAGAGTCATTGTACACATGCAATTTCTGGTGTGGCCTTCAAAGTAAGTTAACTCTGTAATTGAAGTACTTAAAAAGTACACATGCAGCGGTTAATACATCTTATTTTTCCAGTGGTTTTCCGAGTAGTCCTGGCGCTATACTTGCATTTTCAAGCGATGTAATGACAGAGCAGGCATTGAGACGTTGTTCTCCCAAGCCCGTAATTGTACATTGTTTAGACGGCGGTTCGTTGAGCAGCCTGTTTTTAGTGGCTGCTGCGACTGTATGTCACATACGAGCTGATTGTGGAATCGTAGATGTACCGCTGGTTTTCAAAGGCCTTGCGAAATGCCGCAAACAAGTCGTAAATAAGGAATCATTGTTATTTGCATACAGACTAGTATTGTACCACGCTCAGGACATTTTAATGAAACGTAAGAGAAATAATTTATCACGATATCTTTAATGAAATATTATTCCAACAATATATTTTGTCTCAGGTGGCATTCTGTCATCTACTCGGGCCACGTTTGAAAATTTAGATGGATTTAAAGGGAACAAGGAGAAAACATCACGAAAGTTACAATGCCATCCTTCGGACGATTTTCTTCACAATCTTGGCATGGGAATGCAGCGTCCTGATTCTGAACAATCAGGTATGCAATTACCAAAAATATTGTAAATTGATTTGTAATATAAGTTTAATTAAGTAAGCAATTTGCTGAGCATTAGTTGTTAATTTCAATTTTTTTGAATTCTCTAATTTTTTTGTTTTAGGAAAAACACAAACAATTTTAACAAGCGATAGCACGTCAAGTAAAAATGCATCGTCACAAGAAAAATCTAACGGCAGAGTCATTGATCCCTTGAGTCAATTGGATCCTTTATGGTCCATCAGAAGATAATTACACAACGCTAGGAATGTAAATTCCACTATGCAGCTTTAAACGATTATTTAAACGAAATAGGCATTCCCCCCCTATCTTTGTTAAAGTGATTGATAAAAAAATATCGAGCTAGAATTTTTAAGATAGCTTGTATAAATAATGTTACAATATGGAATTAAAGAGTAATAATGGATCTAAATTAGCCTTGAAATAAAAGACATTTATTCAAGTATTTGTGTGCTAATTCTTAAGTTTTAACAGTTTTACTGTCTGTTATATATATATAGAATAAAAAATATAAAAACACATGCCTCCTACTTGTATTCATTTTTCATGTTTATACATTTCAATTGGCCTAAACAATGCAATCTAATTGCATTGCTTCATTTATATTTTAATATGCTTAGGCTATAATGTATAATTCATTTAGGTAAATATAACATATCTTGTATTTACTTAGCATTTTAATATAATTATTTAAATAGTCCTGACTATACCTGTTATTTTCATGAGAAATGATTATAATATAATATAAACTTTATGACATATTCATTTCGAACATAAATCATTCGCAGATAATAAAGATAAACAATATAGTTGTAAATATTTAAACAATATAATTGTTCAATAATATATAGCGCACTGAATGCGGAATATTTGTTATAGAGAAACACTCCTATATTTAAAGCATAGGCATATGCTAATGTTCATAAACAAATGCAATATATATTCTAATAGTCATGTTATCCACAGTATTATGTATGATGATTTTTAAGGACGCTGCCGAAATATATGCTAAACGTATATCTTTCAAAATTCTAATAAATCGCATATAGCAATATTTATATTCATGCTATTTTTTATCTTCATGATATTTCATTTATAAAAATTTCAGTTACAATGCAATGAGCAATAATACATTTATATGTATTAATTTTCGCAGCGACTGTCGCGAAGCTCATATATCAAAAGATTTATGACATTCTGGCAATAGATTTTTATCTATGCCAATCCCGGTATCAGAGTCATCATTTTAAGCCCCTCTATTTCGTAAATCTTTCACTTTATAAATTCGCACAAGCCAATGCTCCGTCGTGTACGCTTCTTCCAATGTATTTAATTCAAAATCCTTATTTCCAATCTCCATATTCCTTACTCTGTCGTAACCTGAAGGTTTGCCTGTTTAAAAAATTTAATACAATAATCATTACAAAACTGACTTATGAACTACAGTTTTGACAAAATAAAGAATCTTACCGCCTTCAGTGTAAACTTGGCCGAATCTGTAATAACACATTTTGTACATGAGACAATTGAGCAAAATTGGAGATCCCTCTTTATCCACTCGGAATTCGCCCGCAGAGTTATAATAATCCCACTCGGTTATGGATTTCCCTTTTTCTGTACTGCCACCAATACGCACCATCCATAGGAACTTATTTATGTCTAATCAAAATGCATAATAATTAATGTTAATAATTCTTAACAATATAATGCATAAAAAATTTAAAAATATATCTAAATAATTTTCATTTGTCAATTACAATAGTCTAAATTAAAATAACTAGAATGACACGTAAGAGCAGTCGACTCGTAAATGATGAGTTCCAGGTTTGATGCTGATCCTCTTTCCGTGTACGTTTTGGTTTATAAATAAAGGAAGTGGATTGTTAACCCATTTCGGGAAATAAACTAAAAATAAAATGTTGAAATAACTGTCATGCTAAATTATATTCACCATCTGACGAGTAGCCAGTGAGCCCTCCAAAAATCACAAGGACATAGTTGACATCTAATTCTCTCATAATCTCGTAAGCCTTTTCTTCGGAACTTGCCATCGCTTGACCGACTCTTGATATGTGCGTATTATTCCATGTATTATTGTCTACTAAAATAGTACGATTTGCCATCGCAGTTATCTGATACCCATAATCCCACCAGGACATTATTTTAGCATTCTGGAAAAAGGATGAAATATGTAATTTATTTTGATGTTTTCTCAAACGTTTTCTTTTCATTTCAAATCGCAATAGTTTTCTTTTTTTAAATTTTTTAACCAACTGCTGTACATATATATTATTTATTTATATCTATATTTTTAATTAAATGTTTGAATTTATAATTCTAATCTATGTATTTAATCATTTGCATTTAAAATAATACAAAAAAGTGACTATCAATACTTACCTCGGGTGTATTCATGCGTAGCCAATAGTATGCTTCTCTAAAATCGTCAAAAATCATCCGCCCCCCGTCAGGCGACCGTGCAGACAATACAATACTAGGTGAGCTATAAGCTTCTGCTGTAACCCACGTGCAGTGAAAAGTATAAGATAAAAAGAGTATAGACATTACTACGATGAAAAATGATGCAATCTGAAAATGTTTTTATTTCTATACATTCTTAATTTAATGACGCTAATGTTATTTTGTGTCTAAATGTCGTACCATATTTCTTTCGTAATATTAGAAACTTCTATAACTTACCTCGCTCCTTAAGATATAATTACTTTCGAATTTCTTGGCTTTCTTATCGACAACCTTTCCACTTTCAACTTGCTTCATGTAAGTAACTAATAGAGAAGATGCTCCAATTCCACCCAAAATGCACATTACTGGAGCAAGTACTAACATCAAACGTACCATCACTCCCTAAAAAATTAAATCGACACTATTCAAATATAATATAGATAAAATTAATATATGCGATATATAATATATAATATACACGAAAATATATATGTAAAAGCGTATACATATGTGCTATAAATATTTAAAATTACAATATAATCTTATATATTTTTACTTACTGCAAAATACAAACTGGTAACTCCATACAAAATTAAGAAAATGTTTGAGTCCGTTAACTTAGAAAAACAGAAGTATAAGCCTGATGGGAACAAAAATACAAGTATCTGCAGATCAAAGTAGAAGGAACTCCATGATGTTGGCTGATGTTCCGAAACTGAAGCAATTATTGGAATGTGATTTTTTGCATAAGATGGATCGAGCAGGGAGTAAAAGCGTCCAGTCCATGGAGATATTTTTCCTTAAAAAAATGAAGCAAAGTGCACAAGAGAATATATTATGAATAAAATAATATATTTGATATATATTAACCAATAGATAAAAAATACAAGATCAGTACCTGTGATGGTTAAAATACCACCAACTATGCAAGATGTTGTAACTACCACAGCAAGCAGAGCACGGAATAATACCTCAAACTCTTTTTGAGACAATTTACTCCGCAAATAATCTACTAATGCGTGTATTTGACAGAGGCCAAAAACGCCCAATGCCTATGAGAAACAAAGTAAATAAAATTATGCATAAAATTTCGAGTTAAATGCTGACATCTAATTTATTTATAGCGTCTTAAAAATATTATCGCAACTTACAAGCATGTGCTCGGAGCTCTGAACGGGTTGAAAACCAACAAATGAGATTTGCATAGATAAAATGGTTCCTAAACAATACAAAATACTGTACGCGATGTATATTCTATGGGAAAATCTGCCAGTCACCATCAACGTCAGCACGTGCAATGGAATCAAATTAATCAGAAAGACATATCCGCCCCACGAAGACACCATATAAAAGTAAGCCAATGCGGCGCACGTAGCCCAACATATTGCTCCTGTTTTCACAGCTTTGATCCACATGTAGTATGTGAATAGCATACAAAAGATTGCTATGCCTTCATTGTCATAAGAACCTGCAACTGATCGAGATATATAGCCAGGTACAATTGCGATCATTGCAGCTGCAAATAGGCCTGATGCGGAATCCTAAAAAGGTAAAATGAACATGGTTTGAGAATACCATTGGACTCGCTTCAGGAAAGATAGCGCTGTACTGCAATCAATAAAAATATGAATTGTACCTTTAATTCTTTGGTAAGCAAATAGGTAATAATTGTTGTTAAACTTGAAAACAACGGAGCAAGGAAGACACAAATGTTGCGTATATCTAATGTGATGTTAAGTAACCACGAGATACGATACAATGCTGCTGAAGTTACCATCAATCCAGGGTATATAGTTCCTGCAAAATTCATTTTAAAAATATTAATACTAATAAATATTAAAATGGTTCTTCTTTCTTCTCTGAGAGAATTTGTATCAAAATCTGTTAGCATATAATCAATACCTCCTATTATCCTGCCAAGCGGATACCAAACGCGATCGTCAAACCAATTGTGGAAACTGTAGAATCCATTTTCAGCTAAATATTTTGTGGTACGATAATTGAAGTACGGATCAAATTCATGAATGACACTTTCAAATCTTAATACCGAGAACAAACGCGTTGCAAATGCTGGAAAAAGATATTGTAATATAAAGATGAATGAATAAGTTTCTTTATCTAATAAATAAAGGTACAAAAGTAATAATAAACCTACATAAAATTGCTGCTAAGGAAAGCACAGTTAATTTCAAGAGTGTTTCTTGCTTCTGCGCTGTCATGCGCAGACCCCTCGTCTTCAGCAACGTCACCATGTCGATGCGGAGAAACGCACAGCAATTTTAAATCAAATAAATTCTGAATCTCTTACAGCATCAATCTGCAAACAAATCAATGCTCCTTTAAACCATCTTTTCCCATATACGTTTGTGTTCTACACGCATCGTTATTGTCGACCAGAGGTTTTGCGTAACGTAAAGTGCAGATAGATGAATAAATCTAATTTTTAAGGGATGATAACAGGTAGTTTTATCTAGCTCGCATGCAACCTGAGCACAGTACTGCTCGAGGTTATAATCGCATCGGTAGAAAAAAAATGCCAGGCGAATTGCAAGCGACGAGCGTCTCCGTTCTGAAATAAATGCACGCTCCCTAATTTTCGGGTATCTAACTTCGGGTATCTAACTTTGGGTATCTAACGCGCCTCTAACAACGCACATGCATTCGCAAACAACACCGGGTAGATCCATCACTGACCACGTACACAAAATTACCGGCCGGTGACATATGTATACGCCGATTCGCATATTTTACTTTTCCGTATCGTGTGCACGTCTAAACGATGCGTCAACGGCTTCCGAAAGTTCGGGAGAAACTTACGGAATTACTTTATACAACAAATGCGTAAACACAACGTGGCCATTTAAATTATTAACTAAAGAAACGCCAGACAAATATTCCAAAAGAAAAAGCCATAGATTATGACCCGTATGATCAGAAGATCATCAAATGGATTGGGGGTACAAAGGGCCATCTACAATAGGCGCGTTCAGCAGACACAACTGTTGAGTTCGTCTTATCAACCCTCTGCGTTGATTGGTTGGTTCTAAAAGTAAGAGCCAATCACGTTCGATTGCTACTGAGCGGCTTGGTTTGCTGAACGCGACCAATGGGTGCATCCAGATGCACAACCGCTCACTGAGCGCTCAGTGAGCTCTTGCATCCGATTGGCATATGCTGGATTCACACTGCATCCGACGTCCGACGTACGATATCCAATAGGAGAGTTTGTTTTCTAGAGACTTTAATATCGCTAGTAAAGTCTCTAGAAAACAAACTCTCCTATTGGATATCGGACGTCGTACGTCGGACGTCGGATGCAGTGTGAATCCAGCAATTTTCCTTTAGAGCTAAAAATTTACGCCAATCAGATGCAAGAGCTCACTGAGCGCTCAGGCTGGGTCTACATTGGATGTCGTAAGTCGTGTC
>NJRL01000275.1:320341-351772 GCA_003063815.1 Aphaenogaster rudis | reverse complement strand
AGACTTTTGACAAGTAGTGTAATTATTAAAAATATACACATAATTTCTATAAAGAAACATTTACCATTTATATTGCGAAATGCAAAGAAGATATACCATGTAAAAATTGAATTTTTCCTGACAGTCTTGTATTTATACGAATCGCTTTAGAATAAAGTAAGATTGATAAAAACAGCAGGAGACAAATAAGTCACACATCGACATTAGTCAACGGACTATCATTCGGCTGGTCGCAGTCCAGTACATCCTGTAGCAACCTACGCTCGTACATTCATACTTCCGTGGAATCTTGTTAAGTGTTGGATGTCAATGGCCTTTGAATTGGCTTGGAAAAAGTTACGTGCGAGTGCCAGGCATAATTTAATATTATTACAATATCGTATTTCCGCTTAATTTTACAGTATGCCGGAGAGTAAGGACGTTGTGGTGAACACGATGAACTCCGGGGAAAAATACTTTTCAATTTACCATTCACGGTTCTCCGGCGCCGTACCTGCTTTTAAAAATATTTCTACCTTTTCGTGTACTATGAATGGTTACACTTTGCGGTCTAAACGGCAACACTTTGTGTGCAAATGTTTATGACATTTTAAAACCGCCGGAGAGCATCATCAAATGCGCGAGCGCACGCAACAATGTTGTAATTTACAGGCGCAATTATCTCCAAGACTAAGAGACATGAGAACCAAGACCGCATGGTCTTTATCACGACGAACGAAATTCCGACGAAATTTCGAGCGATACACACACATGCACACATACGATTGAGCGGAAGGGAAGTTAACTACCATGCGCTTCGATTATATGCAAATCATCGAGACAATGTTAAGTAAAGTCGAAACGCGCACGCCACACTGTGTTGCCAATTCTAATGGAACGTTTTAATCATCGAAAGTGTCGACGACCTCGCGAAAGCAGAAGGATGCTAATCCATAATTGCCAGACTTCGAATTCCGTGCGCGAACACTACAATTCCAACCCTCGGAATCCTCCCTCGTGTGATCGTCCATTTACAATGTTATAGCTGTAATTGCGAGCGAATCTACTCGCTGTTCTGCGAAATTAAAAATTTCGAAGTTGGAACGCTCCGGGAAATCGAAAAATCGCGAAATACCTGGCCGCGTATTGGAAAATGTCGGTCGCGCCGCGCAGCTTATCGCGGCCGTAATTTATCGCACCTCCGAGGGACGCGTGAGGCGCTTTTTCAAAGCTCTAGGCACCATAAATCGTGAGCACTAACGCGATTCGCTTCGTTACGGTATAAATGACCGGTTTATGTATATCGCGCCGAGATGTTGTGTTAAGATTGATGCAACTCGCGTTTTACGCGCGCGTGAAATTCAATCTTATAGACATAAAATTTTATAGGATACACAACGGCGAGGCTCTTATTATACATCTTAGATTGCATTATCGTTAAGTGCCGTGAATCTGGCTTAACATTATGTCGGAACTTTCGTTGCGTGTACCTCATTAAGCTCTCATTAGGGCGCTGGGATTTTTCTCAAGTGTGCGGTAAATCCGCCGCCTTATTCTGCACGATATATGGAAGAGATGGAAGTTCGTATTTATACCAGAAACAATTAATGGATAAATCAAGAAAAAATTCCACGAATCAAAATACAAAAAATCACGTAAATTAATACAATGTGCATATTTTCATATATCTATATATTATATCTCTCATTATTTGATCTCTCATATTATTGTCATTTTTATAATCTAAACGAGATTATAAAAATAAGAGCAAGAAATTATACAGTATTATGCATAATTTCTATTATAAGACAATGTTTAATTAATGACGCTTTAAATTACGCGTTCATGATAAAAATTATCTAATTAGATACAATACAGGGTGTCCCACAGATCTGTACCGTGACGCTCATTAATGTTTTCCTGGAATTATTTTGAATTTTCAAATGAAAATTCCAATACTATATATATATAAAATGCCGAGACTACAATAGTTTTTAAATGAGAAGTATTTAAAATTGAAATCAAATTGCTTCACAGAAAAAAAAATGCTGTTGCTTCAATTAAAGTGTACGTCACGGGCTGCCACAAACATAAATAGTTAATTCAATTGTATTATGATTGGACCAAATATTTAGATTATTAAAAGAATAATCATAATATCATAATACAATTGAATGAACTATTTATGTTTGTGGCAGCCCGTGACGTATACTTTAATTGAAGCAACAGCATTTTTTTCTCAGTGTTGAAATTCGCCTTAGCATTTTAGCGTTAGGATTTTCATCTCAAAACGATCTTAGGAATCTAGCATTAACGGATGTTACGGTAGGTGAGACATCCTGTATAACTCTTATAATTGTAGTTAGAGGACGTTTTAACTTGGATAAAAGCAAAAAGGTTTTACGGAGAATACGTTTGGAAATATATATTTTAGGCATAAAATGTTAATAACTTCCACCTTTTCAGTTTCAATCGACGTCTTGTCGTAACAAACATTTTGTGAATCAGTCTGTATTCGTGAGCCGACCTAACCCAACGTCTTACTTCTTAAGCGAGATGAGAGCCTCCGCGTCGCGAGACTAACCGAGTATTTCCGCGCCTAAGCGGACTTTAGCCGGGATTTTTCTTGTTGTTTTTAAAGAGTCCTTCTAGTAACAGGGAGGGGTGTCGTGTAGCTGGCTTTCGTGGCGTAATGAAACGCTTAACGAGCTGTGGGAGTAACTCAAATTCCCTCGGTAAAAACTGAATAGAACTACCGTACATAAGTCGCCATAGTTCTCTGTACTTCTCGAATATCGCGATAGAGAACGAGTGTAATTTGTCCGCGTTATAATTCATAACGAAAGCAAAGAAATCGTAGCAGTTGAAAGTAAGCAAGCGAAAATTATTCCAAGTAATGTTTATCTTGTACTAACGTACTTTAATTAACTCCGAAGAATTGTAAACTATAAAAAAGTGTAACTCGTAGTCACACTAAGAAAAATATTTTGATTATATCAACAAGATATATATAAAAATGCATTCTGGTCGTACAAAACAGAATTTTTAGTTATCGTGATCGAATTTTTGGTTATCTCAATATTTTATAGCTAGAATATTTGATAGACTTAATTTTTATAAGTATCTGGTTCGTACCTTTTCAGTGTTGCAGTCTTCTTCATGCAGAAGATACTAAAAAAGTAACACTTTATATACGAAAATTTTGTAGTTACTAATTGTGGCTTAAATAATATCAGACTGCAGTACTGCAAAATTAAATAAAATATTTCGTTCATGATTTATGCAAAATTATATGTGCACCTTAAAGACTGTTTAATGCTAATTTTATCGAACGTAGAGTTATTCAAGTTTTACGAGTAACATGTCATTGGTAGCTGCTGTATTCAAAGCGTACGAAAGCATGCGGAAGACATTCGACTAATACAGATTCATTTGTTCTAGATTCTTTACGGACGAATACAAAATCGAATCCTCTTTATCTCGCTTCACTTATTGTGTTATAAACTGCCACAACTGCACGAGACAGCGAAGAAAGAGAGATCCATTATCTTTTAATTCCATTATTTCCTTTTTATTCTAAAACAGGTAACAACCCAGTTAACGCGTCCGCTTAATTTGCGACTCCACGTGAATTAATTAGCTGCCGTATGCTCGGAAATATCGTATTTCAATTATTTTGTTGCTTTGCAATCCGATCCGAGATTCCTCTCTCTTTCTATATGACTTCTTAAGAAGATTCTTTCTTCTTTCTTCTTTCACATCCCAATCGCTAATATCTGTTCCTTGTTCCTTATACAAGGTGTCCCATTTTAAAGGACCCAGCTGAATATCTCGAAAACTGAGCCCGGCAGACAAAAATGTTTGAGACAAAAGTTGCATGGTTTGGGGGGAGCCACATGATGAAAATATGGACTTGACCTTGAATGACCTAATATATCATGACAAAATTTAAAATATCTCAAAAAATTCTACACTAAAAAGAGTTTAAATATAGTGTTCTGAAAAGGTCTTGAGATCAGCTACAAGAATATGACATGAAAAATAGGGGATTCCATTTAAAAAATTTAAGGTGAACCTGACCTGATCTTGAAAAGGTCACTCAAGGTCAGGTCCATATTTTCGTCATGTGGCTCCCTCCAAATCATGCAACTTTTGTCTGAAACATTTTTGTCTACCGGACTCAGTTTTCGAGATATTCGGCTGGGTCCTTTAAAATGGGACACCCTGTATTTTTGATTGTGCGGAGGCCTTTATTAATTTAATTCTTTTCATAACCGTCCTAGCATCCTCCTTTCCGTGCTCTCTTTCGTTTCTATGACACTTAGCGCTCTTGTCCTCCGCCATTACCCGATGACTTTTCAGATTTGCCGGAAGTCGGGGCGGAATAAAAACAATAATGAAATACTCTCGGGAGGAATATCGCCGTAAACGCCGTCGGCGAGAGGAACGTGCGCTAATCGCCGTTTTCTAACGGCACTCGAACAATGGAACGAGCTCGTGGCTGTTGACAGCGACCGTCCACTCCGCGCGAGCTGTGGCGATAGTCACGCCATTATTGTTCTTTCCGCTCGCGGTTCGGCGATCCGCGTATTGCCTCTCATTTTCGGCGACACGGACTTCTTCTGCAACGTTACATTATGCCGCCGTTTATTAATCTCACCTTTTTTTTTCCCGGGAACGAGCAATTTGGCGGCCGCGTTTTTACGAGCCCTTGATTATATAATGTGGCGCGTCGTGGGATAAAAACTCCGCCACCTCTTTCGTACCAACGCGCCGCGATCAATAACGATTAAATTCCCCGGTCCCCGGAAGTTATAGGGCGTAATCGGAATTTATGCTCGTGTCCTTGCATAATGCATAATCACGGCCTCGCCGCAGCTCTATAAAGGCTATCAAGATTCGAGAAGCAGCAATTCACACGTCAAAATTTGCGTGTCCCAATCCACGTTCCAATGCGTCATTCTCCAATATTTATTTTAACTTATTATATTAATTTTTATATGAACGGACAAAAATTTTTTTCGAGGCGTATTTCTTTTGATATATCAAAAACGTTCCATTTGTCGATCAAATCGCAACTAAAGTTAGCAAACGAAATTTTGAAATATTAATATCGACGAAAAAGACCTTAAGAAAAGAAATATTTATTTTTTGTTATAATATTGCTCAAGTATCGAAAATTATTAACGTGCGACTATGGTACTTAACCCTTTGAAGTATACATTTTTCCTTTCGATTTTTTTATTTATCGTCATAATACATTAGAAAGTATGTAAAAAAGGTAAAAAAGGTGACATTGTACAATGCCACCGTGCCGCAAAGGGTTAAGAAGGTTTGCGGCAGAAGACGCCCTGTCAGCAAGATCTTGATCATCGGGAACGCTTTTCTGATTTGAAATAGAGTGGATAAAGTAAAGCCGTCCGACGTCGCTGCTGAATCGAATCGCGGCGGCGCGACTTGCAAATCGCTTCAATATCACAAGAGCTTTCTTGCGCATGTACAGGGATTATTTTATATAACACACAACACAGAGATATTTTATTAATTTCGAACTAAACATTTTTCAATTTTCAAAGATCAAAAATAAATTAAAATGATAGCAATTAATATCTGCAATAACACCGTGTCGGTTTATAAGCAATGATATTTAACGGTTCTGTGGAAAATTATTGCACGCGTATATGAAGATACAATAACTAAATAAATTTAAAATTTTTTCAACAAAGGAAACGCGTTTGCATTCAATAGTCTTTGAAATAATACCGAATTAGTTATTCTTTCATCAGACGAATTATCCAACATTTTCACAGAATTTTCCGCTACGCCAGTCTCCACAGTTCGCAACACAGCCTTCGCGATTTTCATTCAACAGGAACCTAACGCACTTTAGCAAATGCAATTGACTCGGTGTTTGCATTTTATAAAATATGAATGTAGGTGAACTGAGAAGAAGACGCGAAGATACGACGCAGCGTGGAGTTGCAACAAGGATAATCTTGTTCTCGCTTCTCTTCGAGAGATACGTGCCTGCAGAAATTTTTTGGCATATTTTAAATGACGCTGAAGCTTCTGAACTTCGCTCGAGAACTTCGACGGTTTCTCAAGAGCGACTCTGTTTTCCAGCACAAAACGAGGAAAGGCGAGTATGAAATCGCGATCGACGGTACATGCGTCGGAAAAGCTAAAAATTGAATAAAAATACATATTTACGGATAATCTAAATATTTCCATTATAATCCTCTACGATAAGGGAGATATATTCCAAATATTATGTTTCTATGCAGTCAACTTTTGATTTATTTAATTTTACGTGATTTATTCCCTTTCGTATTTCTCTCGTTACTAAAAATTAACGAAAAAAATTCAGTTTTAAATAGAGTTTTATTTCTACCTCGTTAGTGCAACAGATATAGGATTTACAATTTGAAAAATATCTTTAATGTACGCGAAAAAATTGTCTAAATGCTGGCTTGTGATTACAAAGTGATACAAAGCAAAATTTGTACTTTAAGCTACAGTTGTCGATGGAACATCCTATAGCAAAAACAAGGATTAAGCTTTACATAGGTTTCAGTTAAGCTTTATGGTTAAAGCTTTTCTATCAATCGTGATTGTTCGTTCGTGTCAAAATCAGAGTATTGCGTGAATAAAAAGTTTTTCTACACAGGAACTTTTTTGCGTAAAACAGCGACGAATTGTACGGAATTTTTTATAGCCGCCAACCATAATGGCGTTTACACATTGCGGATTTGTTTCCCTCAAGATTTTTATTACAATGTTTATTTACGAATGCGATTTATTTCAATTTATACGCACATTTCTATTTTTACGGAAAAGCAGATAAGATTACAACGTAGCTGGTGTATTTTTTCAGCGCGACTGAACTTTGTAAATAAACCATTTTATTGAGGCTCTGTACATTGCATAAAAAGGTTGCATTTCACGTTTAATGAATTATATTTATACAGTACATTCCATGACCGCTGTTTTTTAGCCGTAAAAAATTAAATATTTGTTACGAACTTACTAACACGGAAACCGAAAAGTTAGCTGATTAAATTAACTTGCGGAACTTAATAAAGTTAACTTTAACAAAATACTGAACATTAAAAAGCTAAAGAAAAGATATCAAAAACGATAATTTTCAATGAAATTTTTGCCAAGAGAACTTTGATTTCGCTAATGAGAATGCGACTGAAAAGTATCGTTGACACACTCTATATATTAATGTACGTTCGTGAAATATTAAATATCGTGCTCGTTGTATATTTCAACGTACACTTTATGTCTTACACAAAATTATAATTTTCTGAATTAATCTAAATTTCTATACGTTTTGACGTACCATATAAACGACTTTTACGTTCACTTAAAAGGGAAATGTCGTTATAGGAATTTCGTTATGTCTACGTGTCGCTGCTGCCTATGTTATTAAAACCCCCTTTCCCGTTACGCGAGCCGCATTGCCTACATTCTGGAAACTTTAAACCACGGTTAAATCGACCCAGCTTGAAACGGGCATGATTCAATTACGCCGTAATTGCGAGTGCGACAATTATTTAAATCACCGCGTATCAACTTACAGCGCAGTGGATACCGCATGGAAAAATTAATTATTTCAAGTTAAAAATTATTTATCGCTAGTAATTCTGAGTAACATGTCATCGTTATCTCAAGTACATACGTTGAGTAAGAAATATGATATAATCTCGGCCACATTCGTAGTCACGCACCTCTTGGAGCGTTGAAAAAAGATTATAAGCCCACGAATTATTTGCCTTTACCGCGTATAATCAGGCAGCCATTGTTCTCCGCGTTATCACTTTTATGTACCCGGAACGTTGAAGTAGATATAAAATTTATGGGCACTCAACGTCTCGAGGTAAAATCTTGTACGGCTAATGATAAAATCATTAGTTTGTAGATTATAAAAATGCTGAATTATTTCAGTGTGAAATGGTGCGTAAAAAGTTACGTTCGTTGTCGCGATAATCAAACTGTAACTTTTTTATGAAAGATGAGCAGATAATACTTTTTACGCTTCCGTAATTTCAAGTAAAAATGATGTTAGAAAAGATGAAGTTAATATGTATTCAAGGAAATTCAATTATTTAACAATATTTTAAAGTCTGTGTTTAATGCGTTCTCTTGGTACCGATCAACAATAATAGGACGCAGATTTGTTACTCGGTAATGGAAGCACCATAGAACTGACATACATCTCAATGATGTGCACCACCCGCTGAGTCAGGACCACGATTTGTAAGCTATTAGCGAGGCTTGTAGAGCTTACGATGACACGAGCGAATCCATTCCGACCTTTGAGGTCGTAGGTCGTGCGGTTCAAGAGAGAAAGAGAGAAAGAGAGAGTTAGGGAATAAGTTTATATAACAGCCAGATTTCATTCAGCTATGTTTACAATCATAACTAAACGCAATTAAAGCTAGAAAATAAATTTACTGCTCTCGCAATGATTTAATAGCACGTTAAACAGTTATAGTTAATAGTTGCTTATATTGTGCGTATCGCGCCATATTCTGGTTCCCAGAAGAAAATTTAATCGATAGAATATGCAGATTGAAAAATGTTATTTCGATAAAAATTTCGACGAAAATTCTCGTTAGTGCGATTTCTGATAGTGCGATAATTACTTTATCAGAAAAAAAAATAGAAACGACAAAAAGTAGCAATGCGATAGATTGAAAATAACTCCAATGTTGACCTTTTCTCTTAAAAAATATCGCTCTTATTTCTTATGACAAAGTTTCTGCAATAATATAATAAAAAATATAAATGAAAAGGGTGATATTAAAATATATGTCTATTTAAAAAAAGAGGAAAAGTTGAAACTTGAAATTATCAAATTTCATCGTTATCTCTTCTTGATATCGTCGATTAGTTCTCTTATTGGGCGATATTATTATTTTGTACTATAAACAACTATATCATCACAAAGATTATGTACTTTGATGTCATCAAGAATTGAAAGGATTATAGTAGATACAAAAATAATTTTTATTTTTTAGTAATCAGAAAAACAAATTGGTAACGCATGGATACCTGTGTGAAGTTAGCCCTTCAATGTCGAAACATAAAAAATTTTCTTTTTACAAACGTTTGTAAAAAGAAAAATTTTAATTTTTCAACGTTAGGGGGCCAGTGTGAAGTTGGCTCCCCCAAAATTGAATTGCTTATAACTTTTGAACTAGAGGGGGGGCAAACAAAAATTCCAACGAGGCATTCGCGGGCAAACGATGGGCAAACGTTTGCAAAAAGAAAATTTTTTATTTTTCGACATTGGGGGGCTAACTTCACACAGGTCGCATGGATTGTTATATTCTAATAAATTATAAAATTCTCACTTAAAATAAAACTTAAAATATAAAAGTATAACTATTATTAATCTTAAGAAGGCCGCAGGATTTTTTTCTTAAATCACGATCTAGGAGAAAATATATATGTTTAACATTTAATCGAATGCAAAATATGACACTGATTTCGAGACATTATAACGTCTCGCGGTTCCATAAAGGTTAAAGGATTCAATTGATAAAAAAAATTAAAAACGATACATTTAATTTTTAATGATAAATGAAATAAAATAACAGCGTATGCCTATCTAAGAGTTTTCTTTTTGCAACAAGTATAATATTGGAAAGTTAATTTTTTTGCACGTTCTACGACTAAGCGTGACATGAATCGGGTACATCTAGCGTGTAAACGTCTTTATACGTTCGGCGCCGATATTATCGACACAAAATATATGAAGCAGCGCGCCGTTCAACGACTATGCTGAGATCACCGTTGCGACGATCGCCGTTTTATGGAAGAAATACCGTGAAATACATAAGAATTTACGAGCAGCCGGTCATCCCTCGTCTAGGAGCCACAAGGGCAAGGTCTTCAGGGTCAACGAGTTCTTAGGCCGGGCGGTGTAGGGAGAAATGCGCGGAAAATTCTTACGCGTCAACCGGTCTTTGTCGTGGATCCAGGACACGAGGGAGACGGGACGGGGGAGAGAGCGATAGAGATTCTCGTCCTTTGTGCGAGCGCGAATAATGCAGGATGTATCACGAGCGAGAGAACTAGATCGTCCGTCATCGTTAAGATAACATTGCCTTCAATTTGGCGATTGCGGAAAGAAGTTTCTAATCGAATCCCGCGGTATCAGCTCTCTCCCTGACATTAGGTCGCCATTCGTAGAATTGTTCGATACCTTCCCTCGAACCACGTAGAAAATCGACATAGATTTATTCATAGGTCTACGTAGAATCTCGCGTGAACGCATTCCACGCCAAATTAATGTGAAATCCCTCTCCCCCTCCAGCCCCTCCAACCCCTCCAACCCCCGTCACACCCGGAGACGCGGGTCTCCCGGTCGAAAAGCGCGTCGCTAACGAGAATCGCGTTTCACTCGTAATACGTCAGCAGGTCGCCTTGAAGACGCGTAGCCTTGGATATCGACCGACCCGACTCGACTCGACTCACCTTCGCCACTCGGCTGTGTGTTCGCCCCCGACTGTGAGTCTCGACGCGATCCCACGCGCTCTCCTTCTCTTTCTCTCTCACTCTCTCTCTCTCTCTCTCTTATTCTCTCTCTCTCTTTCTCATTCTTTCCCCTCCCGCTCGCTCCAGCCATCCCCGCAGCCACGGCGACACAGCCTCAGCCCTAAAGACTCGGAGCCTCGAACTCGCCAAGTAGTATAGGCCGTGCAAACGCCTACGCCGACTGCCTTAGGCCTGCGGCTATGTCCCACGAGTTGCCAACGAAGCGAAAGCTCCCGGCGAGACTCGAGGGGTGTCTGGCTACCCCTCGTCTTGCCCTCCTCGTGCCCTTGTTTCAGGGCGAAGCGGCGCTAATTCCGACGGGGCGGATTAAAGTCACGATGAGTTATTTTTAACCAAATCGCGACGCGCCAGACGGCTATTTTCCGAACGCGATTCGCGCTTACGGTAAATAACATTAATCTTGGTTGGAAGTAGCGTATACAGCTTGTATTATTGCCCCTATCCTGTCTTCCCTGCGTGTTTGCCGTAGGGCGCGACCCTACTAATACCACTGGGACGAATTAAACACAGGATGAATTATTCTTCGTTTTCGGGTGACTGTAATATGTATTTTCACGCGTCGCTCTTATCTCGTAATCACCATCCGTTTAAAAGCTAATTAAAAGTGGAATGTTTAAATAATGTCCGCCGTGATCGACGCGGGAAATGGCGAGTTTCGGCTACGAGTAATCCTTCGTCGTTACAGCTGTCACTCTTCTCGTACGCGCCGGTATCTCGCAAACTCCCGGAGTGGCGTTTTCACCCCGTCCCACGTCCCGAGTCGGAGCTTCGTGCTTTACGGTCCTTTGTCACGGGTTTGCCTTTTCCTCCCCGCCCACCCCCGTCCCGTCCTTCGCGACGCGAATTCGACGTTGTCTTTGCCGTCAGGATTCGTCGCGAACGCGGGCGCCGCGTCTGACGCGACGCGACGGCGATTATAAAAAAAACGTAGACGTTTGAAAAGTCGGCTAAAGCGCACGTCTCCCAACCTATTAACGCTAGACAGATCAAACCAATAAAGGTATACACGTCCCGCAGTCTGAAAGGAAACAGAATTCTCATCTCACTTACTATGAGCAGGTTCCCGTCCTTAAAAAAATCTTCTTTTTCAAGCAATACATAACTTATTAAAAATGAAAGTAAATCCTTTTTATGTATTAATTAATTTATTTTAAGAATAAACTTTAATGCGAAAACCCATGTGTGTTGCGCAAACTAAGATTTGATAAAAATCGAGAGGAAATGTATATATTATTATCCTCTTAATTGTGTTTCTCTGTTAAATTAAAAAGAAACGAAAGAAAACTTGTTCAAATCTTATTTTGCAAAACTCATTACATATCAAAAGAAATCTTTGTGTGTATGTACATATGTGTTAATTTATTTTTTTAAAGAATAATCTTTAGAATAAAAACGCATATGTGTGTTGCACAGATCGAGATCTGATATAAATAGGAAAGAAAAATATTATTATTCTCTTAATTGTGTTTCTTTGTTAAATTTAAAAAATGACAAAACAACACCGTGGATATCTATATAGCAATTCTGTACTCAGGATCTTACGAAGAAGCAGGAAAATATTACGCTCGGATGTCGGCGAGACGTAACATCAGGATTTCTATGCATATGTCTGTCTGTATTTTTACATCATGGTGCTCGGGCGCCACTATATTACTCAAAGAGAATGCACAGTGCGTAAACAGACGTAAAAAGAGAGGCGAGGGAGAAATGACAGCAGATAAGGGGGCGAAAAATATTCCGTGCACAACTTTCTACGAGGAACATTGTCCAGGAGTAATACGGATACAACAGTGATTTTTGTCGAATAAAAACATACAAATAAGGTATGTGCAGTTGCAAAATGTAACGTATACAGAAAACGTAAAGATTGTTATAAAAAATCTGGTAATAAAAACTTAATAATTAAAATATTAGTAATTATAAATATTAGGAAATTAGTAATTAAAATATGTATTTCAAGTATCTGTTATTGTAATTAAGAGGGTATTGTCATCTAGAATGCTGTTTTTGGAGGTGATTTTTAGGATATAATAAATTTAAAACTGTTCGAGTTTTCTTTCTGAAATTTTTTACACATATTTATTGTTGCTTTAACAACATGTATAAATTTCGTAGAAAAGAAATAAAATTTTTAACATGTAGTTTTGTACGTTCGGGCACAATGGTGCGCGGAAAAAAACCCCTAATTGGCAACCAGTGTTGCAGACGTTGTATGTATCTATATTTTGTAGAAAAAAAAACCAAACATATTCTTAATCTGTATGAGTGTTGTGATGGTTGGTACCAGATTCGGTACCAACAAGATTGTTGATCGACAATCAACGTTTAGCATGTCGCCATTTTGTGAAAAAAAAATTTTTTCTGGCCGAATCTGGTACCAACCATCACAACACTCATACAGATTAAGAATATGTTTGGTTTTTTTTTCAGATACATACAACGTCCGCAACACTGGTTGCCAATTAGGGGTTTTTTTCCGCGCACCATTGTGCCCGAACGTACAAAACTATATGTTAAAAATTTTATTTTTTTTCTACAAAATTTATACATGTTGTAAAAGCAACAATAAATATGTGTAAAAAATTTCAGAAAGAAAACTCTAACAGTTTTAAGTTTATTCTATTCTAAAAATCATCTCCAAAAACAGCATTCTAGATAACAATACCTCCTTAAGTTAATTTTATAATCTCGTTTACAATTGCATTCTTTTGGAGTAACAAACAACACAAATAACTTCCTTAAACCAATCGAGGATTAATGTGCCGTTTAAAAAGTATTATGAATTTAAGTCAGACAATTGATACGGATATATTGAGACTGACGATTAAATTAGTGAACTCGACGTGGCGTTTACGACAATACTTAAATGGTTAACGATTTGCATAAAGCACCATTCTTACCACGTTGCCGGCTATTTTATACTATAACATGACTTCGAGCTCAATTACTCCGATCGTAATATAAATTTGAGGAAATCAGAAGATCGCGGATGTTTTTAATTACTGCGACAAACAGCTGTCGCACTTTGCGAACAAACGGAGAGACTTCCAAACATTGTTACGCTGACTATTCATAACGACCATCATTCCAAGATTATCCAATTTTCAGAGAAAATGCACAAAGCTGTTTACTACGTAAATTGCAATTTTAACTCTTTCACGTCTTATGAAAAGAAAAACGTATCTAGTTTAATCATTTTTTAAAAGTTTTTGCACATAAAATTAAAATTAAAACACAAAAATTCAAAATAGCAAATCCAATATGACGGATGAAAAGGATAAAATATTTTCAAAATCTAACAAAATTGTGTATTATGGGATTTCTAGGATCGTTGAATACAAAAATGATGTCGAAATATAAAAAATTTTAAATGACGGTTAAAATATAGCGAATGCAAATAGAAAATAGAATATTTTGGAATAAAAGTCTGTATTGAAACTTTTTAATATTATAAAATAGATTTCATTTATAAAAAAATTAAAAAATATAACAAATCATATATTAATAACAATTGTAATAGTAAGATTTACGAAACTTTTTAAATTTATATCGTATTATATCCACAAGTACCAATCAATAACACCATTACGTATTTCTGCTATTGAGATACAAGAGACTCGAGGGTTTCATATCTTACGCATAGTATAAATATTGTCAGAATTTTATATTATCAAAATGGTATTTGAGTAATCGCCACGCGAAGGTAACGCGGCGCAGCATGTAAAATCTGTTGTAGTCTGAAAACTTTCGGATCATATTACGCAAATATTTTACCACAATATTTTTTGGTTAAAGTTTCAGCAATCCCCTTTAAAATTAGGTCTATTTGGCCTGAATGATTTAATGATTTACTAGAGATATTATTTTCTTCTTAAAGCTGAGACATATATGTCCCACTAGACGTGAATGGAATAAGTAAGAAGAAGATGGTGACAGTTTACGAATATTTTGTTAAGCTAGCAATAAGCGTTGGTCTTTATAATACTTATGCTTATTGCAATACTTTTGTTTGGTATAATCGAAATGTGTAATACGATGTCCGTGCAGCTGACATCTTTCCACTGAAACGAGAAAATTGCTCATGCGCTCCCTTCGGCCCTCGTTCTCGTCCAACGCCCCTTCTAAACTTTCCCGTTCGTTTAATCGTGATAAATCTCAGCGTCGCGACGCCTTTCCGCCGCTGTTACCCGGAAGTCGGAAGCGACGACGACAATCAAAACTTCAGATCGAAAGGTATATCATTCGCACGAATCGCAACTTTTATAAGAGTTTCAAATTTTCCTATTTACTTTTAGATGAATGACTAAACTACTGCAATCGTACTTACATTTAAAAAACAGACTTATAGGACAGACATCTTTCGATAACTGCGAATTCAGTTTATTCTTATCTGTTTCTAAATTGTGTTCTTATCTGTTCAGTTTATTCTTGTCTTTTCATCTTTATTTATTATCGTTACACAAGATTCAATTAAGAGTAAAGTGAACGATATCAGGTGGACGAAGTCGAGACGGGAATTGCCTTTGCGAATTCAATGTCTCGCTTGTTTATAAGGACGACCAGACTCTTTCGCCTCTCGTCACGCTCATCAACAAAAGTCCGTCAGATCGAAGTTCTTAATGGCAAGCGATTTCGGCTTATTGCCATCGCCGTTCGTCTCACTCCAGACTTGATTGCCAGAGTTACAGTGCCGTACTTAATTCCGTTTATCGTGAAAATCCCCTCATTCCCGGAAGTCTTTTTTCTTAATGGCGTGCTCCTATCCCGACTGAGGGTGCTTCAGAGGAAGGAGCACCTTCCCCGTCCTGCTCGATAAAAGTCATCATTTTCTCGGAAAGAGAAGATAATTCAATAGGCCGAAAGACGATGTAAGTATCGCGTGTCACAGGATTCTAAAATCTCAGATTCTAAAATTCGAAATTTTATTAAAATAAAACGCCGACACACTTAAGTCAATGTCTAAAATTACAAATCTTGGACACACAGCACTAATTTAGACGGTCCAACATAATTATTTTTAGACTGCATCTGACTATATTTTTAGATACTTCGGTAAAACCGTTCTTTTCGCGTATAATCCCGAGGAATAATTCTGTCAGAGTGTGGCGGTGATATTATATCCCTCAGCTGCACGACACGTTATCCGATGTTCAATATTCAATATCCAATATCGAGTACGGCGTACGCGTCCACGTGCGCGATCGCCAATGACGCAACGATGCACGCACGCACGCAGCTATTTGCATTCGTTATACGACTGAGCCGCGAAATGTTTCTTTGCCTCACGAGTGCTAAGGTGAGCATCGATCTTTACGATTCTGCAGAAGGATTTACGAGACAGTTACATTTCCAGAGTAGAAGAAGAGCGAGTGTCGACTGATCGACTGGGACACGTGACGCGTTTGCGGAAACAGTATTATCCTCAGGTTTATTTGCATTCGCGATTTTTGCATCGACGTACGCGCTCCAACTTGCCGTAAAATCTTCCACACCAATCCATTTCCCACCCGATATAGCTTCGATCCGTTTCGCGCCGCGCGGTGGACGTAATCATACGCGTCATTAGACGATCCGAAGCTAATAGCGGATTTCGGTTCCGATGGGATTCACAGATCGCCAGAGATCGGTATCGCTTCATGGGAACAGTCTGATCTAAGGCAATCCCTGTTAGCTCTCGTACATCTCATTTATGTTATAGATCTACACTGTAAATCCAAGTGTGCTATTTAGCTTAAACATTTTTTGCACATTTCAAATCATGTCATTTAACACGATTGAACGTATTTATTTTTAATTTAATACGATTAAACGTGTTAAATGATGTAACTTAAAACGGCAAAAAACATGTAAAAAGAGCTTCAGTCAAATGTGTTATTTTTATGTGTGTAAAAATAACACGCTTGAATATTTGCAGTGTACACTGAGAAAAAAGTACTTAAAAATTTATTTCTGTAAAATAAAATTTATTTAAATACGGCGAAATGAAATTTTATTTCTAGCAAATGAACCATCTAATGTATCATAGCTAAATTTAGCTATGATGACGGAATATACATTTCTGTGAAATATACTTAATTTTTCTCATTACACGGAAAGAAAAATTTGTTGACTAAATAAATGTTTAAGTTAAATAAATAAATACTTGAACTAAATAAATTTTATTTAGTTGAAAGATTTAGTCAAGTTAACAAATTTTTTTTTCCGTGTAGATGGTTCACTTTCTAGAAATAAAATTTCATTTCGCCGTATTTAAATAAATTTTATTTTATAGAAATAAATTTTTAAGTACTTTTTTCTCAGTGTAGTTTCTACCACGAAATCTTAATTCGCACCTAACGCGAATAGAATGTAGAACCAAGTTTAAGTCAATGGAAATGCGACTGACTGTGCTCGTTCCACTCTCCCTACAATCCACAAATTTTATAGAAATAGCAGCGAATTTTATTTGATAAAAATAATTTGAAGATAGCAAACTCTATTCTTCGTTATTTATAACAATTATTTATAACAATTTGTTATTCATTATAATGGAAAACAAACGTGATATTTGATCATACTTCATATTTGAATAGTATCCATTTTCTTTTTATTCACCTGAATAATTCTTCAGAGATTATTTATATCAGATTATGTTTGTTTACGTTCTATAAGCAAAAATTAAATTTGCTCTACTGAAATATACCAATCTTTTTCACTATTACTCTACTTCCAATGAAAACTGTATGTTAAATTTCGGTGGAAACTAGATCATAGTTATATATTCTCTTTTGTATCGATCTCTTTTGTATTCTCTTTTGTATATATATACCGTAGAATAAAAGGAGGATGGTCTGTAAAACCCGATTTAAGCCTTCTCTGGATTTTATTTTTTATTATCAGAAACGTTTCATTAACGCAAAAAATCTTTAATTCAGGTCAGCTTAAATCGTTATGTTCAAGGTAATGGTTATTCTACTTTATTCATTGAAAAAGTCCAAAATTGTCTATTTTATTTTATATGGAGAAGATTATATTTTTGTTTGGCTCGATTGAATATCATTTACATTTTTACTCTACAAAACAAAAGATTTACAAATTACAATATTATCTACACTCTAGAAACGATTAGGGATGTCCATTTCATCTGATGCTTTTGTTAGCTCTAGTAAATAAGCGTATATTATGTGTCATAGATTACTTATATCATCATCATGAGAGGTAAAAAAATTATTTTTATATAATATAATATTCACAATTTTTTTCTGCGAATTGTGGGATAATACACAAAAATCAATAAATACAACCTTTAATGAATAAATAGAGTGACTATCATCTTGAACATAACCATTTATACTAAAAATACCCGAATTTAAGATTTTTTGTTTTTATTAAGTGTTTCTGATAATAAAAAATGAGATTCAGAAGGGGCCGAAATCGGATTATGGACCCTCCTCCTTTCTGGACATAACGATGATTAAAAATTGCATGATATATCAAATTGAGCGAATAATATCTTTATTGTGAATAATGAATATTTATTATTACTCTTATTACAAGCAGCGTGCTAAATCAATTCAATTTAATATCGCGGCCAGTTTAATCATCGTGATGCCCGCAGACATTCGTTCTCCACAGTAAATAATTAATACAGAACGCAAACACGGTCGAAATTTATTTTTGCTCGGCCATCGCGAAAAATCCCACGTTGAAACGTTAAAAGGTTAATTCCCACGGCACGAATATTCGAGAGCACCGCCGCCACCGTTGCGTATTTTCTAACGACCGTGCGCAAAGAGAGAGCATTAATTAATTAATTAATTCTGAATCGGTAGGCGCAGGCGTCGGCGAGCCGGCGATTTTCCAGAGTAAATTGAATTGCACAAGTAGAGGATCGAGTAACGTGCAATTGGGTCACCGACGTGAGAGAGATTGGCGTGCAGTGCCCGTCCGTCCGTTTGCTTTGCAAAGAGCACGATTTCTGATCCGGTGCCTCGGAGATACCGAGAGCACGGCGCGCAACGGATCCACCTCCTCCCTCCTGCCGCCCCTATGTATTCATTCTCGTCGTCGATTGCGATCGCCGCGGTGCTCGTTTGCATACTATCGCCTCTGGGATTGAATTATTGTCGATTTAGACATATTCGCGTAGCGCGGCGAGTCGAGATCCGTCTCCCCGGATTGATAACGCGCTGGGGTTTCGCATCCTTTGAAACGGGCGAGCGGGAAGGGCTGGAAGATTTACAATGATCGCGGCAGGGGGGTGGTTTCGCCGATCGCGCGGCAAGCGGCAGCGGGCACCGACTACCGATATCGACTCCTTTGTGAACGATAATGTCTAATATAGGCGCGTTGAATACCGACGCGACGCGACGAAGCGTCGTCTGCCGCCTGCGATATGTCTTTCGACGAATCTGTAATATATTCCGCGGGAGATGCCACGGGAGATAGGCGCGTATCTGCGATCTGCGCGAATTTCCACCGGGCCACACACCGACGACATATTCATAACAACTATTCCCCGCGAGCACGCCATTGTACAAGTACTATAGAACTGTACCATACACGAAAAACAGAATCATAAAGAACGTTTCACTCCCCGAGCTCCAGGATCAACATATCTTACACTTACGCGAAATGGAAAAAAATAATAGTGTAAAATATTTTGAAGTACCAGAATATTATACAAAAGCGTTAGTCTTGTAGTCTTGTAATGGCTTCTTCGTTATAATATCTACCTTTTTCTCATTTCATCTTTGGACTTCCGGTGAAGTAAAAGGAAGAAATTTTTTGCATTCTTATATGCCCCTTAAAAGGTACGGTCTCTTTCTCTCGAAATAGTCATTGTTCTTGCTAAAGTACTATGTCATTTTATCTCGAGATTTTTTCGTTTTTTCTTATTACGTTTTGCATTCTCTGCTTTTTTACAAGCAGCGGAAAAACTTAAAGAATTCTTTTAAATATTCCTATTGTACAGAGGATGACAAAATGCGATTATAAACACTTTTGATTTTTAATAACTTTTTTATTTTTCACGCTATCGAGGTAATTTATATCTTATTGTAAAATTAAAAGTCCTTTCTTTTGATAATGTGAGCGAAAGAAAGCACTTTTAAAACCTTAAAAAACAAAACAGATATGAATAACAGACACAGCTCTGCACAATCATTTAAGATTCCACGCCATCATACGCATTGATTTTGGAATTTATGTGAAACAAAATAAAATTCATTTCTAATGAAAAATGGATTCTAAATTCTCCAGATGCAATTTCTATGGATTAGTTAATCTTAATATTTAAAGATATGATTTTTTAAACATGCTGGGACACATATTCATTCCCAAGTAGAAAAATATGTCATTTTGACGTCACTAGTCACATGACTAGTATTTGACGTCAAAATGATATATTTTTCTACCTGGGACTGGACCTCAAAAACTTAAAACAGGCCTGGAACTTCCTCAAGAATTGATCAATAAGTCCTGGCCTCTCTAAATAATTATTAAAAATCTATAGGGCAAACGAAGATTATATCGAAAAAAAACTGTTCCAAATCATTAATAAATAAAAAATGTTATTAAAAATCGAAAGTGTTCATGATCACGTTTTCTCATCCTTTATACGTGCATTCTGCTTACAATTTATTCGAAGGTAGCAAAGTGCGTTAAAATTGATAAAGTTAAAATTAAGAGAATCTTGCACTTGTATTTCCGACAGAATAAGATGCTAAATAGCGAATATTTCGTGCACTGTGCAATAAATATTGCCACAGATGCCGCGGGGAGAAGAAACGCGGCGCGTCGTGAAGCACCACCGCAATGTAATAAACACGAGACGCTACGAGCTAAGTGCCAGGATGTTGAGGACGTCGTCACTATCCTTATTTCGCGCCCTACCTGACCCGAACTAATCAAGCAGCCAGCAATAATCACATTATATTAACAAAATTACGTGCCAGACTAACCCTGGCGGCTCGACCCAACGTCGATGCGTGGTAGACTTCGCAGTCTGTCCTATTCTCCACGTGTTCGTACTCGTCTACCTAATACAACGTATAAACTGGAAGGAGAAGCACTCGGCACGAGAACACGAAGCTGGTATTAAGCGAGATCGTAGATAGAAACCGGTAGCTAATATTCTCGTTGATAAGTTAGGAAATAAAAGATGTACAATGAATACGCAAGCAGCTCCGCGAATAAGAAAATGTAATCGTATTATCATTTATTTGCGATAAAAGACCAGAATGACAATTCGATCTATGGAAGCAACAATCTCATTATGGAAATGAGCCAATGATAGTACTGTCATCTGGTTTGGTCTACTTTGCTCCAATAGAGCGACTGAATTAATTTCCCCCCGGACATATATATCGATATATTATTCATAAATGTTCGGATCTCCACGCTCCATGTTTCTTACGCGAAATCACATTCTCCTGAGGCGAACGACAGGACATATTACGCCAGAAATATGTCTGTGTCGGCTGGTAGATACATCGAGGGTACAATTCCAGACTGGTTGATCCGAGGATTAGACGACCTTGGCGGCTGGTCCATTGCCAAGTTGATCCGAGTAGTTCTTCCTTATCTATACTTGCCTTCCTTATCTATACGTGGCAGATGATGTTAGTTCCGTTCAGATAGGCCGTGCGATCTTTGGGATCCATGCGCACCCGCCGGGTCTTTAATCCGTTTGATACTCGGATATACAACCCTGTACCCTTTCTCTTTCTTGTCGTCTATCTTGATGAAAAGGTAGATCGAAACACGATAAACCTTCGATTGGAAGTTTATCGACCAAGATGCTAATATTAATATTCTTAAACAGCATCGAGAAATCAATCAACAGAAATATCTTTTCGTATCGATATAATCTTTTCTATCGATTTATATATTTTTATTTTTACTAGACAAATCTTTAAGCTACGCAAGGATATAAATAAAAAGATAGATAAGATCCGTCTGCCGGAAAAACGTTTGTACCCCCATATCGGGAGCACTTTCCTGGCGCGGTCACCTATTCCGCATCGCAAAAATTTAAATCTCAATTTTACGACGATGCGTCTCTCGATCCTCGAGGATCGCAATGAAAAGCGCAATGGTCGGTTACACCCATCTACGCGTCGTCCGTCGGAAAATAACCAATCTCGCATGGAGCATCGCGATAACGGCTCTCGCCTCGCGCAAAAATTGCGAAGATTACATTTATATGAGATACAGATTTGAATACGAAGGAAATGCTTATGAAAAAGTGAAGCAGCCTTCGATCTAAATGGTAACGTTCATCATTGACTGCTCTTTCGGCAACATAATTATAACATACAATAATTACATATTTAAAAACTATTGCTATTTTAAAATATGTACGAGTACAAAACACGCGTGTTAAGATATCAAAGAGTATAATAACCGACGAAAATAATTAATATCTACTTATTGAAAAGTGTCTTTTTTTTAAAAGACCATGGGAGTCTCGACGACTTCCTGAATGCCTCCTAATAAAAATTCTACCGGAATATTCGTATCTCTCGTTGTCGAGGCGAGTCGGCTATCGGCTTCAGAAACTTTAGGATTCGAAGAGAGCGGTGAAATCCGGATTATCGTCAGAACAAACACCCACATTAAACGGGATTAATTAAAAGTTCTTGCCATCCGCGCCTGCACCGCTCTTAGTAGCCAAATAAATTTTTCATATTCTACACGAGGGTGAGGAAAAGGTGAAAAAAGAGGAGGGGGAGGAGGAGGAGGAGGAGGAACGGGAAGTAGATTCAGGAGAGGTGCATTCGGGAAGATCTCGCGATGGGCCGCGCTCGCGAATTTCCTCGTGAATTTCACCGTGAAACGATCGCTCCGAACCGACCGTGTTTTCCCCGAAGGCGGCGGCGGCGGCCATCGGCGGATGCGAGGAAAATTGGATGTACGAATCCGGGGGCTGAAGCCGCCGGATAAATTGAGATTGACGGAAATGTCGAATATTTTCGATCTGGAGAGCGCGAGCGCGACCGCCGGCGAAAGTGCTCTTATTTAATTTACAAGAGGTGTCGGCGCCGACTATTTCGCGTCCGAGATAGAGGGAAATGCAGATAGAGCGCGCGAAAAACCGTATCGCCTACGATGAGCGATACGTAAAAAGAAAATCTCGCGCTTTTTGGCGAAACGACGACTAGCCAGTTTTTAATTGTTCTTTTACAATTCCTCGCAAGAGTGAAGGGCTGAAATATAATTTCTGAAATATTGACGCTAATAACTGTGATTAATGCTAGATGAAAGTCGCTAAATGTAATTTCTTTTATAAATAATTAGGGGTATGTGACAAAGGGTACGACGGTGTGAAGTCGGAAGTTGTCGAACTATACTGCAGTTAATCGAAGCACAAATAGAGCAGTTCCAATAATCAAGTCCGGCTAAGTGCCCAAGTATGGTCAAGGGTATGTTGAAGTGGGAACGTGAGTGGAGACAGACCAGCCTCGATACGAGCATTCAAAGCTCACAGGTGCCTATAACAGGTGTTCGTATTCATTGCCGCATACTTGATTCGCGATTGCCGAAATGTATGGCATTCGTTTAAAGCAAAAAGTGTCTGATTTCAATATTTATGATATATTAATAACCAAATATCTGCGTTCTATAAATACCTGTGCATTCATATACAGGTATTATAAATATTTGTAATTAAGAATAAGACCGCGATATTAAACAAATATAAGTAAGAGAAAAAGCCATCTACGGTCGCGGCGGTTCTTGGTGCCTAATAATTATTATTTTTGTGAATATTTCTAATCATGCAAACTGCGCGCCGCATATTCGTCGGTCTTGAAACACAGTCCTTACACGAAGCCGGAATAATTAATTCACATATTAAATTGACGAGCAATTTTAATTTTTGATGCTCACTATGCTAGTGCCGCGACCGTAGATGGCTTTTTCTCTTACTTATATAAATATTTGTGTTTCAGTAAAAATACGTGTTTATCGTAAGAATGCAAGCGGATTTTCTTGTTAAAATTCTTTTCTTTCAAAATTCTAAAATTCTTTTTCCTAATTCTTGTAAAAATTTTTTCTTGGATCTCAAGAGAAAAATGAAAGACTTAAATATTATAAAACTCACTTTATGAAAAATTTGGAAAAGTTATTTGTCAAATTTTAAAACATTTATTTACAATCTATTCTGCGAATTAAACTCTATTAAATTTATTACGCTCAATATTTCAAAAAAATTCATATCACACAAATTATATATATATATTTTTTTTCTCTCACCAAAAATGCAAATTGAGATTTTCATCTAAATATACAATGTCTTACGATGTAAGAATTCTTGCTAGAAAACAAAGGAATTACGAGAAGCAGAAATAGGTATTTGCGTAATATTTATAATCACAGTATTCACAAGAATCAATCGTGAATCACAGCATTCATTTCGATGGAAATCCCAATTTGCATTTTTGGTGAGAGAAATTTCAATTTCGCGAGATGAGATTCCCGCATCGTTCCAGCTAAGGTAGGAGATACTCCATACGGTACTCGCGTTATCCAAGATCGATCTCGACTTCTGAAAAAGCGTGGAGAACAGGATGTTTCAGAAATGGTGAACTTTTTTTAAAGCTTTCAGGAACTAAATTAAGGGTAATAATTATGTATTTAGTTGAGTCCATATGAAATTCTGCGTTTTCAATCTGATTTATTTAACAATACTATGCCAATGATGGATTGATTCACTTTCCATATATAGCATTGTTTATATGACTACTACTTCCCTGTTATCTTTCTTGATCAATTCTTATTGTTGGCATTGCTGCCAACAATAAGAAGATCTCCAACTTTTTCTACAGTCTTTTCCTTGCGACGTCGCGGTAGCACAATAATGCATCTATCTGTCGAACCGGAACAATCCTGCATCTCTGAGCAAAACAAAGGGAATCCAATTTTATTTATCTAGCTTTCGGTATTGTAAACTTCCTTTCTACCATACTCTCTCTGCATAAACTTAATACAGATAGAGTTTATGGTTTATGGTGCGAATAAAAGAAGCTCTAATCGCCAATGATATCACCCATGAGAGAGATCTCGTATAAACTTCGTCTCGAAAAAAGGACACTTAAAAATTCAACTCCGTTTAATTTAAACCGCTATCGCACGGAATTATTTATGAAGTAGTTTACTCGATACTTCAGATATTCATTTTCCGGCTCTCTCCGCGGGGATTCGAGCAGCAACGGCGATTTATTCGATTATTGACGGCGAGCATTTTTCGCGAGTGCTCCGAAACTACGTGCATTCAACGCGGATCTGGATTATAGGTAAAGTCGGAACATCGCGTGCGGTAATGACCGCGTTATATCTGAGAGCGGCGCACCTGCCGCGTATCATTTCCTTTGAAGCTTTGTTAAAGTCACTCCTCTCTCCGGGGTATTCGGCGACCGGTCAGTCGAGAGCTTTGAGAAAGGCCTTAACGTAATGATCGATTGTGCACGACCCGCTCGGAAGAAGCCGAACGTCCTCCTTGCTTCTGCTTCCACGCACCTTCGTCTTCGTTTCCCCTTTGTAAAGCCGTCCTCTCCGTCAACCTACCCTGCCTGGCTCCACCGGAAGCGATTCCATCCCCCTCCCCCCCCGGCACACCCCCGCCTATATTGCCTCTTGCCTCGTCGCATCCTCATTACGTTCGCCGCCGCTATCGTCTCCATCTCGTCGAATCGCCCTCATCCCATCCCCCAAAACGTTATTACGTCGCTCACGCACGAGCTGCGCTCCGCAGTTTACGTTCGATGCCTCGCGCGGCTCCGCCGTATCCCTTCCTTTTTTTTTATCTCAAACCTCCCACCCGCATCGTTTAATCTCTCCCGCTTCTTCCGATCGCTTCCATTTTCTGGCAAAATAAAATTTATCCGATAATAAAGTACCAATAGCTGCACGATATTGAGCGTTGTCCCCGATATTGATGGTATTTTTATTCATTACCGCTTCTTCTAATCTGTGCAATTTTTATTTTTATTATTTTTTTCTACCTGGAGACTTAAGAGAGACGATCTTGAATTTTTTACGCCGTAATTGATGATACTCCGGTAGATGAGTAATCAAAAATTTGTCGAGAGGGATACGAGGAAATTATGCGTTCATGAGCCTTGGCAGCAATTTGCGCGGAAATTTATCATTCTCTCGAGTGCTTCCGATAAATATGAGGTTGCCAACGCGAATAATGATGTTGACGGTAACATCGTTTAATCTGATTGTAACGCCAAGTGGTAAATCTTACAATATTACTTAATACAGAGGGCGACGAACCGTATCCGCCTAAGACACTACTTCAATTTGTCTCCGTGCACTATCAAACCGTGTTTAATGGAACATTAATCGTAATAATTTATTTAGAATAGAGTGTTCCCATTATGAGAGACGAGGAGGAAGCACAGCGGCGGATGGAGGCCAGCAGACAGGCGGTACGTAAAACCGGCAGAAATAATTAATAATCCTGTAGATGACGGATTATACGCCGCGACGTTCATCCCGGTTTGATTAATCGCCATTGGTTTTTCGCGATGCGCGACGTTTAAGATCAAAGAAAAATCTTTGAGAAAACCGACCTCTTATAAGTCCCGCCGTTTTGTTTTTGCGCGTCGCTCTAAGAAAGACTACACGTATATTAACAATCGTCTGCTTTTTGCTCATGTATTGTGAAGCGCGCCAAAGACGAATCAAGAAACCTTTAAATTATTAAAAGGCGAATTTAATAAAATTTTAATTACATAAAGATTTCGAAAGTGTCAAATCACGAACTAGTGTCAAAAGAATAAGTTAAATTTATATTACATAATTTATATACATATATCTTATATAGACTGATTATTTCTTTTGAATCTAAAAAGTATTTTTCACAAATTGTACAGAAATCAGAAAATATTAATTTATATTATTATAAATTTGAGCTACGACTTTTAACGTATCTTTAGGTTTTATTCTGATTGACATGTTTCACACCGGATGGTGGTGGAAATAAGATAATAAAATAAATAAATTAGTAAGTATCAATGTAACTGATTTCAAGTGATTATGGAGAGCGATTCGAATGTATACTAAATATCAATCATGCTTTACGGCTCTGATAATCCCAATAACTTCGAAAAATTCGGGCTGTACGCACCCTTCGCGCGCGAGATGTCTTTATCATGATGAAATATGCGTATAATACCGCTTTGTTCGCTCGCGTCGCGATCTATAGGGTATAGGGGAGCCCTGCTTTCACGACCCTCTATTTAATCCGGCCAAACCTCCCTTTTTCGCGGAGCGAAACCCACGTTTCTATATAGCGCAGCCTGCGAAAACACGGTTTAATGCTGTATACAGCGCCAGCGTTTCGCGTAAGACCCGTAAGGATTTATATCTGGATTACTAAACAACCGGTCACAGGTAGCCGGATAAATATTTAATTGCATGAATTATTTATCATCATGGTGGAGGCAACCTGCATTGTTTCACTGTCTAAACTCAGCAAATTTGTGATCGTACACTTATTGTTAGCTCGATGATATTTATGGCTTGACAACGTAACAAAGTTCGGGGGTTTGCTGCAAACTATGTATAAAACAATACTGCAGAAGTTTTTAGAAGATTGAATAAAAGTTGAGATCAATCATTTATTACGTAAAAATATTCTTTTTACGTAAAAATAGTTTTGACATAATTCTTTTTGGATATCTGATATTTATCAACACATTAAACAGAAATGTTTGATCAATAAACATTAAATATTTCCATTAAATTTCATATTAATCAATGAAGCTCAACAACGTCTATATACATCGCCTTACAATAAATCGAAGCAATTCATCGTAATGAAGTTGGGCAATAAATATTGGGATGGATTCTTGGCAAAGTCGTTTAATCACGAAGCGACGTGATTAATTAACATAAATCACTAGAAATGGTCAATAACGATAGTCCCAATCGCGGAGATACGATGTAGCAACAAACGCAATCGAAGAAAGTCGGAACGCAAAAGTTGGACGTAAAGTTTCGAGCCTGGGTCTGAGAATCGCCCAGACAAAAAGAAAAAGAGAGAGAGAGAGAGAGAGAGAGAGGGAGAAACGCAACTTTATCGCATACATCACGATAAGCTCTCCAAGGCTTGCGTGCGCCCTACATGGGTCACCATGGTAACGGAAAGGAAGCCACTCAGGACCCAGGAATTCCTCGCGAGAATAACCCGAGTACATACAACTGTATTCGCGCGGCAAGGATTCGCCGTGAGGACTTGTAATATCGCGCGTTCGCGACGAGAGATTGTGTAGTCGCGGGAAAGAAAATTGAGACGAGCGTGAGTATGAAGCTGCCGGGAGTGGCGAGAGCCATTGTGCCGGAATGCCTTAAATATTTTACGGTAAGCCGCATTCCCAAATCCAGTGCTAAAGTATCTCGCGACGCCGCGGTCGTAGATAAAAATGATACGACGGAATATCCGAAATGACGCTTCTTTTATTTAGCCGGTCTCCCATTAATAATGCAGGAATCGTAAACAGGCGGGGAGTCGCGGGAGTTTTCACGAGTTACAAATCAAGCAGGAAATATTCAGAGAATATGGCGACAAGATACGAGTCGAACGCGATTGTATTCTCGAAATAAGAGGAGAGTGTTCGTGCCTCGTGTGTTTATATCGCGGTGTGTTGCGAGTCGCTTTTAACGACTCGAGTCCTGCGATTGATTTCTTACGTTTTCTTAAATTCTCGAGAAAACGTCCGGCATTTTCTTTCTAACTTATCTCACTTCGTGGGATCCTCGTCTATAAATATTCCGTACAATTCAGAGAATTCCCCGACCAGTCTTCTCGGGGACCAGCGAAAACTCTCGCTACGACTCCCATGGCTGTCATAGCTGGATGCTGTTTTATAACGTCCGACAGCCAGGAATTCGGAGACGAACGCGTGTCATTCTCATGTGCAATAATTTTGCTAATGGACAGAGTTATTATTCGTATAGAGACGAGATAACCGGGAACTGGATTAGCATAACAATTTGGAATTTATCCGGGACTTGAGCCGCACGTTTGGCATGCGAAATAGTTGGACACAAAGGGAAATCGCGGAGGGAAGACGAAGGCGTGATGAGGATACCGAGTGCTTGCTTACGTTTTGCGACTCGACCGTTTAGCACGGCAAATTTCAATCTACCTCCAAAACCCTCGTTTCGTTGCGAAAGCGCAAGCGAGTAGGCCTTGTCCATTATTCGCGCACTAGACAGGTACATCGACCGAGACGTACGAAACGAGACGACAATGTCCCACTCGTCGTGGACCATTGTTCCGGGGGCACTGCGACACTCAAACACACAGTAGAAGTGGATACACAGTCAGATTGTTTCCGTCCTCTGGAAGCGGCGCTCACGCTAACGACAATATTTTTGGAATCTCGTCTCGACAAGGGGATTGCGCGGATTAACTGATGCGATAATAAATTTCAGTCTCTCTCTCTCTTTCTCTTTTTTCTCTCTATTTTTTTCGAGCGCGTCACTAAGATTAAGATTAATTAGGGAAACGACAGCCGTTTCCGCAGATTAAGTTTAAAATATTAAAGCCCCCCCTCCTTCCTTCCCGTAGGTGTGCTTGGTTGTAAAGTGTTAAAAGAAAAACTTATTTCTCAATGTTCGCGAAAATATAAATACTAGAAAAAAAAATACTGGTTATACAAGACGTATAACAAGATTCCGCACAAGTTTCCCCTTATTAATAAATTATCCCTCGGATAAATTTGGAAAAAGGTCCGGGAATAAATTGCCGCGCGATTAAAACGGAGGCTTTTATGGTTTCCCCTATAACTCCATTTCCATATCGAGTGAAAAGCCCGAGCAGGCTCGAAAACGGGGAAGGGCGGTGGGGGGAGGGAGGGGAAGCGAGTACGTAAGAGGATCGTGCCTGCTTATGGCAAAAAGATTTATCGCCGGCACTGTAAACGCAGGGGTCGGATTGTAATTTCCACTGTGCGTCATAAATAACCAATCAGACTCGTGATCGTACGCACGACGCTGCACGACGTCAAAAGCAAGGTTGCGCCTCCCTCGCCCCCGCCGGCGGAAAGGAGGGTGCTTTCGGCACCCCCGGCGGGATGCACGGTACCCGCCGCGCTCTCTACGAGGCGCGTTTGCCGAAGGTCCTGGAAGAGAAGCCCAGCATCCCTTCTTTGTTCCTGCGCGCGTCTCCCCTTGGTATCCAGCCTATCCCGTCTTATTGTGCGACTAAATGAGGATTGAGAGAGCGGGGAGAGATCCGCGATACCGGGCGCAACCCCCCTCGGTGTCTCGTGTTGAAGGATCCAGTTCGCAAGTTTCTCCCGTTTGTCCGGGAGGGGAACTTCTTAATGAGCCTTTGCCACTTTCAATCCCGTTGCCTGCCGAGCGTAGAATGACTGAGCGGGATTCTCATCGAGTCGTCTTACGAAATATCCGGATCATTATGAAGGTACTAGGTAAATTATTACGCTCGAGTGTCAGTCAATATATAGCGAACGACTGGCGATAAGTTCCATTGGCACTGTACCAAATTAAAGCGACGAACGTACTCGCGAGATAACAATAATTTTCGCTTGCGCGAACTCTTCCTGTGTTATATCCATAAAGTTTTTACTCATTTCCTTCAGCTACGCTCGTTTCATACATGCTCAAACGTACTTTCATTCCGCAAATACTCCTGTTCCATAAGAAAAACCGGCGTTATAATGTAGGCTAATAGCCCAGAGATATCTCGCGTGACAGTGAAATGAAAATTCGTTCTCGCGCGTTAAAATAAAAGCTTCTCTTTTGAATAACTATGTTTCCGCTCTTAGCTTTCTTATTGGATTTCTTTTTGAACACTCTGTTTTAATATAAAACATTGCATTTATCAATTTAAACTAGTGTTAGAGAAAATATAATTATTGAATAATGTATAACAATTTTTATAAGCAAATATTTATAAATGTGTTTATATTTGATAAATATCATTTACAGACATCTGTTCTCAAAATCAAAATCGTCATTCGTATACACGCTATAAAATAAATATTAATATGTATTTACACATATATACACAGAATAATTTATATTCGCAATCAAAAAGAAAATAGCAAATTTGTCAATTAATAAAATTATAAGTTTTATTAATAAAGGCGCGCCAGCAGCTTGTGGTTGGGAGATAAACTGGCGAGAAGCATGAGCCAGCTCTGATTTGGCTATATGTAGCTTTTAAACTAGAGGGGGGCAAACAAAAATTCCAACGGGGCATTCATGGGCAAACGCTGGGCAAACGTTTGCTAAAAAAAATTTTTGATTTTTCAACATTGGGAGGCCAGTATGAAGTTGGCCCCCCAAAATTGAATTGCTTATAACTTTTGAATTAGAGGGGGGCAAACAAAAATTCCAACGAGGCATTCGTGGGCAAACAATGGGCAAATGTTTGCAAAAAGAAAATTTTTGATTTTCAACATTGGGGGGCCAGGGTGAAGTTGGCCCCCCTAAAATTGAATAGCTTATAACTTTTAAACTAGAGGGGGCAAACAAAAATTCCAACGGGGCATTCGCGGGCAAACGATGGGCAAACGTTTGCAAAAAGAAAATGTCTAATTTTTTTACATTAGGGGACTAACTTCACACAGGTGTATATTATGCATAATTTGCCTATATTCAACAGATTTACAAAAATATACTATATAGATCTAAAATTCGTTATAATATATATTCCATATCAGTTATGAAGAAATTAATAATTATATAATAACAATGTAAAATTAATTAGAACATAGAGGGTGACAAAATACAACTCTTGTATATTATAATGCATCAGATCTAAAAGAATTAATAAATATTTAACTATATAACAATAATGTAAAATTAATTAAAACATGGATATGGCTTTTTCAATCAATTTTAGCACTTTATACATAT
>NJRL01000275.1:279956-295745 GCA_003063815.1 Aphaenogaster rudis | reverse complement strand
TTGCCAAATTATAGTTGCCAGAACTATTTCGTTTCCTCTCAGTGTGGTTTTGCTGAAGTATCTAAACATTTAGCCAATAAAGACAGATGTGAAAATAATTATGTTGCATCATCCAAATAATTATGTAGAACGTTCAAGCACGATGATGCTGCAAAAAGTTTTGACATTCTAGCAACCAGCCTGACCAATATAATTATAGATGATCCAACATAATTATTTTCAAATTCGTGTGTGTGGCTCAATTTTTAGATAAAAGAGCAAAACCGTTTTTTCTGTGTTGCTGGCGACGGGAGAAAATAGCGTCTCCTTCGAGTGCGGGATTCGGGCGGTTCGCGGGCGCGTGGCTTCTGAATCTTTAAAAACCGGGCCGCGGCAGCACGTCAGACGTATCGCCGTCAACGACGTGGGGGATACGACAGGAGTGCGCGAGGTCGATATATCGGGACGAGATTACCGATGTAAGAACACTTTTCTCTCCCCCGTCAATCCTCGCGAGACGCGTGAGCGGCGGCGAACGCGGCCATTAGCCGCGCTCCGCTTCGTACATATCGAGTACCTGTCGCTGGCTCCGAGGATTCAATTTTCACGTTTCGGGTGAGAGCAATCGGGAGAGCGGGGAATGAGGGAGTCGTCCAAAAGCTTCCCCTTTTTTCCTTTTTTTTCCTCCCCCTCCCCCCGGGAAATTTTTTCCCGGGATAATTCGACAGCGTTCCGTCTGCGACGCGATACGATTTTCCCTCCCCTCCTCCTCCCCCTCCTGCTCTTCCCCCAGAACGGTTAGTGGCGCTGATGGAAAAGCTGACACGCGATTTGCAACAATGTACGGCTCTAATCCGACAAAACGCTGTCGCCCATCTGCGCGTCGTCGATTCGGGGGATGAAATACGCGATCGTCCGCGAAACGGGACGTTATTACTCGAACGTCATCTATACAGGGTGTGCTCCAGGTCAGGTCGATGAAACTTCAGGATCTTATAGGAAATTGAATTTGGAACAAAACGGTTCCTATAAACCTAGGTCCGGAAACGCTTCGTTAAAAAGTTACAGCTAATTAACTTCGAAAAATCACATTTTTTTGATTATTTTTAAAAATAATTTCAAAACCCTTCATTCATTTGAAGAGAGTAACGAAATAAAGCTGATAGGTAATTAAACAAACTAAATTACACCAATAAAGGAGAATAACGAGCAGTTTAGTTGACTCCAGATGTACATATAAGTTGGACAATTCGTTGCCTTAAATAACATACAATTTTCAGATAGCGCGCGCCCGCTCGAGGTACGTGCGTCACGTAAACTGAAAAACGCTTTGTGTCCGGCGCAATTCGCCGTTCGAAAAGTAATGGAATCGTTGTGGTGCACACGACGGGGGAAAGCGCACGAACGAAATGCATCCGTTCGCGCCAACGGCGCATATATCATTTAGAATATCTTGGTGTTATTCAGAACTATATACGAAAATCGTATCGCTCGAATTTCGCCGAGACGCTTTACAACTATCGTAAAACTGTTGTACAGGGGGAAGAGAGAGAGAGAGACAGGGGTGTAGCGATCGAAAGAGTTCTAAAAATAAATGAGTAAAAACATAAGCCGTTTCTGCCCCGTCGTCGAATGCACAAACTGCGAGATACAACGCGTCGGAACGTCGCGCAACTTTCGTTTCTCAATAAATATTTAATGCCGTCGTAAAGTCCACGAGCGGCATTGTGAACTGCGCGATAAATAATACGCGCTCGCGCAATGCTCCAGGATGTTACAGATCGCCCGCGAATCTTCGTGAAAACATATAGTATTTTCCACGTACGGTCGTTGCCCTGGGAAGTTCCCGAATTAGATCGGAGATTAAATTAACGACGATCGAACGCGCTGGCAGAAATAAGATTTAAACATTTTGTTCGAGACTGACAGAGTATCGTTAATTCAGGTTGCATCAATCATTTAACAGACGCACAGTGGTCTAAATGAATTCCATAGCACGAAAAAATTCCGAAAAATTCTGAAATATTTTTATTTATTTAAGTATTTATTTATTTACGTATTTATTTATTTAAGTATTTATTTATTTTAGTATTTTTAGCATTTTATTTTGTTGTAATTCTAAAATATTATACTATTATATTATATTAGATAACTTATATCAGTTAATATTAAATACTATTATATTAATTATCTTTGTGGATAATATTAATCTGCAATGGCGTATATAGTATGAAAATTTTGTTTATGCTGTCGATCATTAATTCCTCTCGACACATTTGTCAATGCCGTTTATTATGCATTGTTAATGATTGCTATTTGCATAAGATATATTTTGACCAGAAACTCTTATTTTCCCAAATCGCCAGTAAATAATTAACACAGAGTTATAGATATATTTTGTTTGTGATTTTACTAGAATGACAGATTTCCAATCAGATAATTTCTTAATAGTTTCTTATATTTAGTGCCAAATTTGATACTGATTATTTTAGTTATAGATAATAGTTATAATAGTTATATAACTATTTATAACTAATTATAACTATCTCCAATATTTATAACTTTGAAATTTTTGAAGTTCAATAAAAAATTTCAGATATTTGCAGGTGTTGAAATTAGATTAGATCTCATCATTTTTATCAGGGAATTTGTTTATTATTATGTTCTGACATAATAATAAACAATAGTTCTGACATAAGAAAAATGACATACACTACCGGTCAAAAATATTTGACCACCAACAAAATTTTACCACCAATGAGCTATTGCTCGTATCGAATATCCTTCCTGACGTAATGCCACTATCACAGCACGTTCTTCATTAGTAATTTCACGTTTCTTCGTCATATTTTTAACTATAATACGCACTAAACAGAATTAGCATGACATGTGGTATGTCTCGAAAACCGTGGGTTACTAACGAATATCGAGTATCAAATAATGATGCAGAAGTCTAAAATAGTTGGTATGTAATGTTGCTAAATTTACATACATACTTCGTGTGCAAAACTGGAGGTCACTAACGCCGTCAACAAATATTGAACGATTTAAATATTTCACGTTTCTATGATCAGTCTCCACATATTCAATATTTAAGTGCTTTTACCAGTTACATCGAACATTACTACAATGTCTCTGTTATATAAAATAAAATACAAATAAAGGGAACTAATGTTTATGTAGATTTTAACATAAGATTACGTAGGTAAAATACTTTTGACCGGTAGTGTAAAATAAGCAATAAATAATAGATAACAGCGTTAACACGAAGTTTGTAATAATTTCGTGCTAAGAAACGCGATTGGACCGATTACACTGCGACGTATATCTTCCTCGCGATACCTGCGGTATTCCTCCAGCGAAAGCTCGATCTGCAAATTATATAAAAGCGTGTGATGCCGATTGCTGCGTAATGCACAACTGATCGGATCGGAAAATTAATGCTCGCGAGCGGACAATAATTCCAAAGGTGGATTAACGCGCGTTTTTACGCGCGCGCACGTCGAGAATTGAGAAGCATCGCAGGTGCAAAGAGGAGCTTGCGGACTTCGCCGGAGGGCGGGTGGCGGGTTTCGCGGACGGTCGTGGCGCGATGGTTGGATGTGCCGGTGCATCGAGAGGGATCAATGAACAAGTTCAATAACCTTAAATCCACTTGACGGCGGGACTACCCATCGGGTACGACTGACTGCGTCGCTTCAACAACCAAAATAGATATTCATTTTCCAAGAGTGCTATTTTCCCAGTCCCAGACACAAATCCAATACCGCTGATTTAAGTGCCCACCCTCCCCCACCCCCCCTCGCGTTAAGGTCAAAGACCTTATATCGGCGCTGCCTGTAATTTCTCGCGTGCATCCCGTGCATACCGTAACTCGCGCGTCCATAAGCGAGCTAATTGCGAGATCTCGACAGTCTCGTTTGTCACACTTCTTCCATTGTCATCGGTTTATTAACACTGTCACGCGACGATCCGCTGTCGCGACAACCGTCGAAAGTCGCGCGATGTAGCAACGCCCAGATCGATCGTGACAACATCAACGACACGTGAATTATACATGTTAATTGTGTGCTCGAGTACTCTTCATGTGGAAACTAGTTCAAGCGTCCCACCGGTATCGGCTGTAAAAACGTTTTAACAATCGTGAGAGCCGACCATCGAGTACGTCTGATAACGTACAGCGCGCTCCTATATTAACCACCCCGTCAAATAAGCCGACGTCTTATCGGACGGACAGCGTCTTGAGCTTCAACGCGCAGCGAAAATGTATGTCTTCAAGACACGGCGAAACTTTACGCGACAGCTGATACCGCTTTTCCGAGCTCATGCATACTTTATATCCCCTAACGGTGTTTTGGCGTTGCGAAGCTCACGTAAATCGGTATGGAACGTGACGTTCGCCCCTGAGAATGCGCCCCGTCACGTTTAACGTAATAACAAACGAGGTGCGTCCTAAAACGGGCGGGCAACATAATAACGCGCGTTTTTGCAATTGTGACAAATTAACCGCATACAATGTATTTGCTCATTCCTGCGACGACCGCAACGTAATTGTATTTATGCCCCGCTGTCTCTTTATTTACTGAACCAATCATTTTGTTGCACCGCTAACGAGCGCAACGTTTGGCTGGGAGCAACATTCTTGCAGTATTATTTGTATAAAATTATTTGTACAATTTTTATTTTATAAAAACTTTTTATTGTTTTATCCTCTTTTATCGTTATTTCCAATGCCAAGCTATTGTAATATCACATTTAATTAATTTTGGAGCGATGTTATTTTAAAAAATAGGGATTTAACTCACAAATTAATCCCTAGAATATATTGCATCAAAGATCATCGTGAAGTAAATGACTTTTGCAGAAGAACAAGTTAATATCCACGATTAATATAATAATCATAATGCATATAGCGAATACTTAATTTATAATTACGCAATTGTCGCCAAAAGTATTTTTCCAAGTAGAGAGCAGACTCACCTTGTGCGAATTCAAAATATCGGACGCTCCGATTTATAGCACCAAATCGATCACAGATTGCACATGAAAATTCCAGGGTCGACTTACATCCGGACGAATCTACCTGATTTACCGGTTCCACACGCGTGAGATCGCATACGTGATCTCGCAAAACGCAAACGAAACTCGCGAACAATCGGCGAATCGATTTCGATTCCTCCTCTTTTGCCACGATTGTCCTCACAGGAGCGAAACCGAGCGGGCCAATCAGAATTTCGGCACGATCACGGCGAGCATCGCTCGCGAACTGAATATTCTCACGGGGGTGGAAGCGTCAAGTGGAAGTGAACCACGGCTACTGGAGAGGGTAAATGGGGCAAGAGGGGTCGGGAGAATGCGCGCGTAGAAGAGAAACGGCAGAGTGGTGCAAGGGGAGATTGGTGATGTTGCGAGGGGGTTGGACGATGCTATTGCCGCGCTCAGAGATCGCCGGGTTAGTCGAATAGTTAAGTTTTACGCTGATAAATTTAATTTTTTTTAAATTGGAATTTTTCGAATAGCCAAAGCATTTTTGTGTATCTAATCGCTCGTATTACTCGTAATAAAATTCTTTGAAATCGCTATATTCCCAACAAAAATGTAGGGCTCTGAAAGAGTTTGTGAGTTATAAATAAATAGAAATCTAAACATTTTCATCATGTTTCAAAGCTAAGCTTAAAGACAATAAAATTTTATTTTATATCTAATTTAAAAAAATAAAATTTTACATTTAAAATATATTTGAATTTTAATATTAATTTAAAAAATATTAAAAAGGTAAAAATATTGGCGCCTAATGAAGTTTTCTTCAACTTAATTAATCATGTAGGACGAGATATAGACATTGAAGATTCAAGCGTTGGAGAGAGAAAGAACCAAGAATCTGAGTGCATAAAATAAAACGAACGGACCTACGCTATGTATATCACGCGACTAATTAAGAATTGAAGGTATTAAAGGTGTACCATTTTAAATTGGACAAAAAAATTATTTTGTAAAAAATATTAACTTGTAAAAAGCCATGCGATGAGTAGCTAATAGCAAACTTATCCGCGAATACAACCTGAACCGTTCAACAGCGTAAGCATAATTCGCAAACTAGGCCACGATGAGAAACTTTAACCAAACGCCACATCGTATACTGCAACCTGACACCGAAAAAACTGGCAGTTTCAGGCCTCGTTTACTAATTCTCGCTCTCAACTGTAGAGCGTAGTTCGCTCCTCCACCATTCAGCCGTCATCCTCCACTAAAGCGGCGAATTTCGGAGGCTCTAAAAGTTCGCGGTGTGATCATAAGCGCGACCTACATTAACTTAACTCGATTTTAGATACTGAAAGCTACTTCCACTAGCTATTTTCCACGGTATACGCTCAATTTTTCTCGATTTGCCAGCCATGAAAAATAGCGGCGCACTAAAATTACTTCTCCGCTGTGGAATCGATCACGAGTCTACGAAAAGAAGGATGGACGCGCGTGCTTCACTTTACGTAATAAAATTGAACGTTTAATATCGACGAGGTGGATTAAACCTCCGTAATACGGCGATAGGAGAATCAATCGTAAGCAAAACGGCGATTATATTCGGATCTGCCGTAATACTTTGCGACAAAACGCGGCTAGCGAACATAAAGTTACGCTTTAACCGAGAATATTTCATAAGACGATGCGTACCTGGAATTATTCAATATCTGCGGAATCCTTTGAAGCCCCTCGCCGAACTGTCGGTTACTCCCTTTAAAAGCTTCTCTCGCTCTTCCCGTCTATCACGTCCCGTTCTTCTCCACGGCGCTTCTCTTTCTATTTCGCGGGGTACGTACCTCGATGACCTCGTCACCGAAAAAAGGATATTACGCCAGGCGCGTAGGAACGCGAATATTTCACGGAGAAAACCGTCTCGATTATGGAATAAATTAAAGAACGAGTACATCGTCGGTAATAGCTTCTATTTGCATTTAGAGATGAAACTGCCACCGCGTCCGGGAAGAAGTAACGAAGATATCCTCGAGGATTTTGGCCGACGGAACGAGGAAACGACTTAAAACAACGTGATGCAGCAAGAAGTTGATAAAATATAATTTTAGTGGAATTTCAGTGTATACGTATTATATAAGTTTCTATATTTTGCTACGATGCATCCACCAATAAAATTGAATTTTTTAATTCAAAGGTGAAGATAGCACTAGGCCTGTTCTTTATCGCTGCACTGGACTGCTCTAAAACTTTATTTCTCGCTTTCGCAAAACTTCAAACATATATCTATTTCATTTTAAATGCAGTGAGTGAGTGTATAAGAACAAACCTATTATCTTCGCCGTGTTATGTTTATTTTAACACCCTAGACAGCAATATTTAAAATATAACAGAGTGAATGTATCTTTTTGTAGTGCGAAATTAAAGCAGATCGAGATGCATGTGTCATGCACTTTCAAAGGCGAATTTGTAACACTAGGTTAGATTCATACATTAGTGCGTGTAATAGAAATCAATAAGGGATCCAATCTCAAGAACAGTTTGATGCACATAAGTTGTATTGGTGCAAGTAGATAAAGCAGACGCTATTGTGTCGTATGCAACCTATTCCTGAAGATGAACCAACCGCATCCACTTCCACAGATGCGCGAGCACCGAATAGTAAACAGATACGAGAGAAGTAAGTGAATCGATATATACGATTCTAGCATCATACCTAATTATAGCTTATTATACCTAGCATAATCGATCCTAACAGCAACGTTCGAAGCAAAATCATTTCCATTTAGCTGAGCAATCACAAGACACATCGATACCACGGTACTAAATTATGGAAACATTAAATGATACAGAATTACGCGTCTTAGGTCGATCCAGATAGCGGAGGGGATAGACGAGGATGAGGAATATGATGACAACACCTGTTGTCACCGCGCGACTTTCTGCAATCCGGTATTACGAGAGATTCTCGTGACCAACGTGATCTCCACGTGTTTCGAGCTACAGCTGACATGGGCCGACCTCTTCTGGCTCGCGACCGTGAGCGGCATGACCCTGCTGACCTGGGCCGTTCTGTACTTCCTGCTGGGCGACGTTGTACTACCCGGCGGCAGCATATTTGGCCTCTTTCTCCTCGTCGTTCTTTCCTACGCGCTCGGTTGGACCCTCGCCTGCATTCCCCGGCTTCATCTTCCGCCCATCTTCGGCATGCTTCTCGCCGGTATAATACTACGCAATACTGACGTCTACAATATACACGACATGCTCGGGCCGGGCACGACCTCCAAGATCAGGACCTTCTGCTTGACCTTCATCATGGTACGTGCTGGCCTGCAGCTGACGACAACCGCGCTGAGGGCGCATCCCGTGTTTGTGATGATCCTGGCGCTCGTCCCTTGCACCGTCGAGATGCTGGCGGTCGCTGTCTCGTGCAAATATCTCCTCGAATACCCGTGGGATTGGTCTTTCATGACGGGGTAAGTTAACGCTACGTCCACTTCCATGAAATACTTACGAAAATCCTCGAATAATGGAAATTCTTATTCATCAGAGAATCAAATACTAAACGTACGCAAGATTTCTCTAATTATATAGGATCGAGGCATCTAACTTGCACACTTGAATAACTTCTAAATGTGTTTGTATATTATTGACAATATCGCCAATTTAAAATATTTTATTGGGCACACTTTGATAAGGAATAATTTTATAAAAAAGATATTAAAAAATGTGTTATACCCTGAAAGATTTGAGACATAATAATCTAGACTAACAATTGTAAGATCATTATCTTATCGCAAAAATATAAGGACGATTTGTGCAGTAATAAATCCTCTTCAAGGACGATCGTGGCCTGCATGTCTCCTGTAGTAACGGTCAACTGCATGCTCGCCTTAGCTGAACAAGGTTACGGAGAAGACAAAGGATTCGCCAGCTTGTTATGTACTGCGGCGTCTATCGACGTCGTTCACATCGTGTCTTTGTTCTCCATCTGCTTCTCTTTCGTTTTTAGCAACGGTATATAGAAATCGTAAGAAAAACGTAATGATGCATCGACATTCACATAGCTTTCTATCCCCTTCGAAGAACGGGAGATCCCATATGCGAAAAAGAAATATTTTAAATTTTCAATAGAAAATATAAAATGTCAATAAGAATTTGATAAAAATCGATGAAGAATTGCGTTTTAATTTATATTTAGACTGTATCTTTGAGAGAGGAAAGATAAGTCACTACAAGAACTTATATATATTCGCCATATATCTTCAAGAAATCATATCCCGATACTGTCTCTATGAATTACGGTATTAATACAATAAATATTTCATAACTTCCATGACTGACACATTAGCGGTTTGCGACGCCGAGCACCGCGAGCTAGTGGCGAGCTATATAAAAAAATCTAAACGTACAAAGAGCTTTCCATAAAGCGAGCTATACATCTTCCTAGATGACAGGAGAACAGAATGGTGGTCCTATATCCCCGGCGGGATTCGAGATTTCCTCCTGGGACTTATAGTGGGAATTATCTTGGGCTTTGCCCTGGTCTTTTTCCCTCATCGCAATCACGTAGGTACTTTATTCATTTCCTCGCGTCCGAGAGCTTACGAAATTCGGGTCACGTATCGCGAGAGCACGTTCGTGTAATCTGAACTAACAAGAGCGGACTTATTAACGCCTTTTTACGATTTTTTATTAAAATATTGCCCACGTCGCGAATAAAATTTACGGAAATTTTAGCTTAACATTCTTAGCCCGACTTTCTTTCATTCGATTATATAGTAAACATTTTAGCCGTCCTATAATTTATTAGCCATACTTAAAAACGTATCTTTCTTTTACGTTGGGCCTCAGAAATACGCAACATGGTATCGCATTGGTGGTTTAGCTCTTGCATCTTTAATGTGCACCACAGCAGCATCGAGACTAGCGGTCACAGGTGGAGGATATCTCGCTACTATTATACTATCGTTCATAGCGGTTCACGGATGGCGAATCTTAACGATTTCGTACGACGTAAGTAATGGTGGATATGTCGTAAATATACAATGCGCCAGAATTCATCTTTTAAAATTTTCTCGTCACTGTTAATACATTCGCCACTGACGTCAATTTTACAATTTTTATTCTTATTTTAATAGCAGGACTCTACAGCAATCAGCCATAGATTTAAGTTTATTGTATCTGGCTTCCAGTTTTACAAAGGTGAAAAAATTACCGACTGCAAAAGTGTTAATTTATCGCCAACTGTCTCTGTCCGTCGTTTTTGCTAAAAATTAAAGTACCTTGTAAAAAAAAATTGATTTCTATTATTCTCTTTATATCGCAGACGACGCCTTTTCACAAGGCGTTTTATTTCCTATGGCATTTCGTGCAGCCGATTTTAGGAGGCGTGATTGGTGCCGATATTGACTTTAGAAACTGGGCTATATCCAGATTTGGACTTTACCTTGCTTGTGTGCTCATGGGAATATCCGTAAGTTATATCGAGCAAGATATGAGAAATGAGTTAGCTTTAAAAACGCGAATAGAAAATTGAATGTAATTTTATGCTTTATTTGACTTTAAAATAAAACTTAAAGATAAATTTTCTCGCAATGATAATGCCTTTTTGCCAAATTATCTATCTGAATAGATAATATATCTTTATCTGAAGAAATATATTCCTAACAATGCTACAAAAATTTTATATAATTTTCTAAGTTTAGGTGCGCTGCACTACTGCCATTTTAACGACGATCAGAATGCCTTTCACATGGAAAGAACGACTCTTCGTCGCTATATCTTGGGTACCGAAAGGAACTTTACAGGTAAAAAGAGCGTATTTTTCATCCCCGATACATTACGTGAACTCTCTGTCGGAAATCGATGGCATTAACAGTTGGATGAATGTCGATATTCCGAAAATTAGGCGGCATTAGCGCCGATGGCATTTGAGCGTGCTAGAAAAGAAGGCGACCCCACGAAAATAGAATTGGCCCTCGATGTGGTGAGGATATCCGTAATTGCCATGGTATTTCTAGCGCCACTTGGAGCAATCGGCATGATGACTAGCGGTCCCTATTTCCTGAACAAGATCACTATCGAAGAACACCAAAGGGAGCGGGAATTGAGCTACATGCGCATCGTCGCTCTGCAACCTGTTAGAACGCGCAAAAAAACGAAGAAACCAGCTCACGATACAGTTACGACTCTCTCGCCAATAGAATCGAGTTTGTAGCATTAAATGTAGATCATGCCACCTATTAAATATATCGACATCTTCGAGAACTCGTCACTCTCATCTCTTATGACAAAATATTGTAAAGGTATAAATAGGAAAAGTGACATTAAAATACATGTCAAATACTACGTTTACGCGAGGCGTTACTTCTGTAGTAACTTACTCAAATTATCGTAACTTACGATAATTCACTCCGCGTAAACGGGGTTGAACCAGTTTACGCGGAGTGAATTATCGATAATTTGAGTAAGTTACTACAGAAGTAACACTCGCGTAAACGTAGTATATTTAAAATAAAGGGAGGAAAAGTCGAAACTTGAAATCATCAAATTTCATTGTTGTCTCTTCTTTCATCATCGTGATTGGTTCTCTTGCTGGGCGATATTATTATTTCGTACCATAAGCGGCTATCGTCATAGAGATTATGCACTTTGATGTTATCAAGAATTGAAAGGGTTATTAGTAGCAAAGGAAATAACTTCTATTTTTTACTATTAAGGCTCCTGATTACTCACCACTACTATCTCAGATTGTGACATGAAAAACGATAAACATGCAAAAATGCTTAATAAAAAGTTTTGCAAGATACATTAAGCAAGATCCTGCTATTTTGCAGGAGCCTTAATAAAATATACCATGAATCAGAGAAATAAGTGCGTAACGCGTGGATTGCTATATTCTAATAAATTACAAAATTCTTACTTGAAATGATATTTGAAATATATAATACAGCACTATTATCAAGGCATTTTTCAGAGAGACGAATTTTTAAAGTTAAAAAGTAAAAAGTATTTTAGTATTACATAATCCCAAGTGATATAAATATTTCAATATTTAATATTAAAATATTTTTATTATTTTTAATATTTTAATATCTATTCGCGATACTGTTCATTTTTCCTTTACTCTAATAATATTAGAATTTAGAAAAACTAATAATGCACATGTGCTAGTATCCTTGAAGAAATAAAATCAATATAATCATATAATAAAAGGCGTCCTCTCAAATTCCATTTTTAAATTCCATTTTTTTAAGCAATTTAATTATATGAAGATTCGAATTGCTTATAATGTATATAAAGACTTTCAAGACTCAAAATTGAAAATTCTTGAAAGTCTTAAAAACCTTCAAAGTCTTGAAGAAAATGGGATGCTGTAAAAGAAAAAAAATATTTTTTCTTATTATTTATGCACTTGAACTATTTATCATCCGTTTATGTTTTTATTATTACGTCTTCTATTTAAAAAAGAGCTCTTTTACATGGCATTGCAGAGCAGCATAAAATGTTTATTATTAATTCTGACATTTACCTCTGTTTTAATTTTCCAATATTTTAAAGAATTTCCATTTTCATTTATATAAATATCTATTTTATTATTTAATTCAACTTTATTTGACATATTATTATATATATGTATATATATATATACTAATATATATATATATATATACTAATATATATATATATATATACTAATTGAAGAATTTTTGCTATCTAAATAATACATTTACGAAACCGAAATAAATAAAAACGTATTAAAGCATTAATTTACTATCTCGTATAAAAATAGTTGACTTGTTTAAATAATTTCACATCTTCCAAAATATTTAAAAGATTTTCAAAATATCTAAATCCTTTAAGATTCAAGAATTTCTCGATTTCGAAACGGTTCAATATCTTCGTCATATATTCTAACTAATTTGAAATGTATATATGATTACTTCGTTACGTATTACATCTTTAACATGAACACGTGAAGTATACAATATACCATCTATATTTCGAATCTCAATTATTTTCGTTTTCCATCACGTTAGTATCGCATCAGGATCTATTAAGACATTCACCTAGATTCTCGAGTATCATCCTCGCTATATTTTCCAAGAATATAACACAACGGTACTATCGCGGTGCGGAAATGACTCCGGGTGTCTTATTACCTTACCTCGCCGTACGGTACGTTTAGGAGGGTAGTATCGTTGACGTAAACAAATGCATCAAGGTGTGCGGAACGAGCGAGGCGCTACCGCGTCGCGCATTTACACAAGACCGTGTGTTTCTGCAACTAAAACGCGTAGAGCGCGAGCGAGCGCGGGTTGTTTGGTGCCTCCGAGACGATCATTATTGGCAAAGTGAAACTGGGGCAGCGTCGCCCGCTCAAGCGACGTGATAGGAGCATTGTGCTTATTGTTCGTAAATAGAATCGTGCGCGGTGACGAAGCGCGTGGCGCCGAGATAACGAGACGAAGGGCGATGATGCCTTTCCGTACGCAGCGCATGCTCTAGCGTCTTGAGGGTCTTGAGTCTTACGGCGACTATTATAGCGGCCAGGTGACTGTGCCGATAAAGTCGCTAATTCGAACTCTTTGGCCGGTATTTATAGTCCGTTCTTATTTCAAGACCATCTTAAGTAACGTCTTAAGACGCTAATACGGTTCATGACATCTTAAGATTGTACTTAAGATGGTCTTAAATATAAGAACGGACTATGAATACCGGCCTTTATATCTTTCCATCCTTGGCTGCGTTCGGAAACATCACCCGAGTGTAGCATTTTATCCTTGTTGTTCACCGAATGTTGAACAAGGATAAAATGACACATGAGAGACCTCGGCTGATGTTTCCAAACGCAGCCCTTGAAGATAAGAAGTAGGACTGTTAAAGCTCCCGCACAATCAAAAATATAAGGAACAAGGAACAGATATTAGCGATTGGGATGAGGAAGAAAGAAGAAAGAAGATTCTTCCTTCTTCCTTTTTCCACATCCCAATCGCTAATATCTGTTTCTTGTACCTTATATTTTTATTGTGCAGAGGCCTTTACTTTTCACAACTTCGAAGATTCGAAGCTTCAAAATAGAATTCGAAGCTTCGAATGACACCTTAAACTTGGAAGGTCCGGAATTAACTTCGGAGCTTCGAGTCAAAAGGATAGTCTTCAATAATATTTCGTTTATCCTGACAAAAAAAAACGCTATAAGTATATAGGAGTCTAAGGCCAGTATTCATAGTCGGTTCTTATATTTAAGATCGTTTTATAAATCAAGTTTTAGGTGGTCTTAAGATTCCGCTCAGCCAATGAAATGGCTATATAGCATCTTAAGATTGTGCTTAAAACGAGCTTAAATAGGTATAAGAACCGATTATGAATACCACGTACCCTACAAGTTTATCTATATAAGTTTATGGTTTTAATACTGCATATCTATTCTTTTCAAACTACATAAATAATAGAAATGATATATTAATCTAGTATATTATACAGATATCTATAGTTTTCACGTTTCACGCTCGGTCTATTAAGCGTCGTCTACAATGGCCGTAAGAGCATGGCTGAAAGCCGTAAGCGTAAGAAATTTACCAATCACAGTCTATTATTCTCTTCCCATTCGACTGTGATTGGTTAATTTCTTACGCTTACGGCTTACGGGCATACTCTTACAGCCATTGTAGACGACGCTTTATATTATGCCCATTGCTACAGTCTGTTTTAAAAATAGAAACTTCAGTAAGTTTGCCTTTTCTCTCTAACTCTTACATTAAAGACAGAAGGTAACTTTTCAATATAAAAGTTATAAAGAAAACGTAATTCTATCAAAGTTTCTTTTCTCTTTCTAAAGTGAATACACGCGTGGGAACACAAACTTATTTATAATCTGATTTTATATCTATTATAGGATCATCTTAAAAGTATGTTAAAGTTATACGGTTATTTTATTGGCTAGATGGAAACTTAGGCCAGTATTCACACACATAGTTTGTTCTTATTTCAAGACCGTCTTATGTAATGTCTTAAGATGCTAATACAGCTCTATAATTGGTTTATAATATCTTAAGACTGTATTTGTGATATAAGACTTTAGTCTTAAATATAAGAACGGACTCTGAATACCGGCTTCAGTCGATGATAATATGCTCATGCAAGCATCAAACTCGTATTGGCTCCAAACGTGAGAGAAAAACTATTCTAATTTATTTCCTTCGTTTTGAAACGTCAGCACGCATTCGTGGTGTATTGCGATACTATTTAATACACAGTACTACAATACTACGAATTGTTTAGTGTTATTAATATATATTGATCATCATCATGGCATGTAGTATACTGACATACGATGAGGCAATTACAGAAGAATACAATGAGAAGGAAGAAGTTAGTCTAAGCTTAACAGATTACATAAATTGGCAAGTTTAAAGTTTCTTTTTTTTCTATTTTTTAAGGATATACATCGCTGAGCAATTGCAGAATAAAAATGAACGGACATAAATTGCTCAAAATCGGATTACTTATGTCCATACAAAAATTTTTTCAACCATTGTGCTCATAGTTATATCATTCATTTTATATCCAAAAATTGCTTGAGTACAATCTTAAGATGCTATACAGTCATTTAATTGACTGGATGAATATTAAAATTTATTAAGATTCGACTTATAATGATTTTAAATGTGTAAGATCGGAATATACGGATAGATTGAATGTCACCCTTTGTGTTATGTGTTTTTATTGTGGGTTTCCATCGCTATGATGCGTGGTCTACAATAGAAGTAAGCGTAAGAGTAAGAGTGGGAGTAGGAAATAAAATAAATTTAATTCGCTCATGCCCTTACTCCA
>NJRL01000275.1:224630-250079 GCA_003063815.1 Aphaenogaster rudis | reverse complement strand
AAATTTAAATTTTATTTGTTTTATTATTATCACCATGTGACATTAAATTATTTATTTGCTTTGCAAAACACGAGCTTGTTTTTTAACCATTTATTAATCCATATTGAGGTAGAAATGGATTAATAAACCAATAAAATGATTAAGTACCATATATCTCGGTAAAGTATGTACGCTACTGATGATCATCACGACGCACGCGTAAAAAATCCCTCCGTCGCCCCCTCCTCCATCGTAGTACCCATGTGATAGCGCACATTCTCGTCTCCTCGTTCCACTCGTCTTCTATCCGCAAGACGACGTTTCATTTTCATCGCGCCGTGTCGATCTTCAGCTCGCTCAGCCCGCCGACACCGATCGTCGATCGTCCATCGAAGAATCTGCCTGACCTGAGGATCCAAGGTGAAAAGCGACCGGAGCCACGAAGTCGCGGTCCACGTGTTTCTTCGGGAAATTCGAGAAAGTTCGCCGGGGCGAGTTTTTTTAGCCGGCCGGAATATCTTCGCACACGCGATCCTCGCGAGCATCGGCGGGATATCCTTTTCTCTTTATAGGCGATTCGCGGGAGAGAAAGTACGTGGTTAATCGAGCGATTTTCAGTCAGATCCCGCGATAATTTCGCCTACTAAACGTTAACTTAACCTTCAATTTGCTCGCGCCACGCGGGACTTTACATAATCGCGTTCCCGGAGAACGATTCATGATGTGACTGAAAGATCTGGATATCGGCTTCGGTTGTCCACGATAAATCGTTCTCGCGCGATTATGCGTTCACTTTTTCAACGTCCAACGAGACACGCTCCGTTACATCGTAAGATATTCGTACTTGCAAGTAATGTCCAAGGAATATCTCGATGAAGCTAAATCTCGAATTCTTCAATTTTTTTGCATTTTATTACGAGACACGAAACACGATAGGCTTGCCATTAACTATTTATCAGATTTATCTCGCCCTATTTTTCTCTTTTTGTTGCTTGAAATAATGATCAATGAGGAACTAGAACTGAAAGTTTTTTTTTTATTGCATCAGAAGTTATTTAAAACCCCTTGTCTGCAATGCGTATTTAAGGCGTTAAGACTTAAGAAATTGACCAATCGCAGTCGTTTATTCTCCTCTTATACGACTGTGATTGGTCAATTTCTTAAGTCTTAACGCCTTAAATACGCATTGTAGACAAGGGGTAACTTTTAGAAGAACGGAACGCCACTATAGTGGCGCGAGCTCTCACAACGGGGCCTTTATATTGAATATCTTTGATATATATGCATTTTTTCCCAAGGAATTTTTACACCTTTTTTCCCGGCCTTCTAAAGGTTAAAACTACCCAGCAAATACTAAATATGATTGCCATATAACATAAATGTATCACATATTTACGTGTATGTTATATGGCAATAATATCTAGGTTTGCTGATATCTATGTAAGCGTATTACTGAAAGACAATATTTATCCTTAACTAATATACAGTATCTATTTTTTTTATAGATGCATAGACTACCTACCATGTTGAGAGGAGTTGCCCTGCGCCAGCTGCAGGCACGCACTTATGCCAAAGACGTGCGTTTTGGGGCGGAGGTTCGTGCCTTGATGTTGCAAGGCGTAGACATCTTGGCAGATGCCGTCGCCGTAACAATGGGCCCTAAAGGACGTAACGTTATTCTGGAGCAGAGCTGGGGAAGCCCAAAGATCACAAAGGACGGCGTGACTGTGGCAAAGGGCATTGAATTGAAGGACAAGTTTCAGAATATCGGAGCTAAGTTGGTACAGGATGTAGCTAATAATACTAATGAGGAAGCTGGAGACGGCACCACAACTGCAACCATATTAGCTAGAGCGATAGCCAAAGAGGGATTCGAAAAGATCAGCAAAGGTGCCAATCCCATAGAAATCAGACGAGGTAAGTGTATCAATTTATACAATGACTGTGGTTCATCTTTATATATCTCGGAGTATCTCAGGAAATATTGAACTTTGACCTGAGTTACAAGATAAATCAAGGAGCAATCTATAGTATTACTATATGCAATATTTTTATGAAATATGAGAATATGAATATTTCTACAAAATAACATTAAACAATCTGTGGCTTTCTAGGTGTAATGTTAGCAGTAGACAAAGTCAAAGATGAATTGAAAACTCTGAGCAAACCTGTCACGACACCCGAAGAAATCGCGCAAGTGGCAACGATATCCGCTAACGGCGACCAAGTCGTCGGCAACTTGATCTCGGACGCCATGAAGAAGGTCGGAAAGGAAGGCGTGATTACTGTAAAAGACGGCAAAACGCTCACCGACGAACTGGAGGTCATAGAGGGAATGAAGTTTGACAGAGGCTACATCTCCCCATACTTCATCAACTCTAGTAAAGGAGCCAAGGTCGAGTTCCAAGACGCGCTCGTTCTTTTCAGCGAGAAGAAAATCTCTTCCATTCAAAGCATTATACCCGCTTTGGAATTGGCGAATTCACAACGCAAACCTCTCGTTATAATCGCCGAGGATGTGGATGGCGAGGCTCTGTCGACTCTCGTCGTTAATCGTTTGAAAATCGGGCTGCAAGTGGCTGCGGTTAAAGCTCCAGGTTTCGGTGACAATAGGAAAGCTACTCTTCAGGATATGGCGATATCCACGGGTGGCATTGTGTTTGGTGATGACGCCAATCTCATCAAATTGGAAGATGTTCAGGTAAATATCTATCCAATCGAATAGAGTAGCTTGGGTATATCAATTTATTGTTCCCGAAAGGGGTAATTATTTACCTCACGCTCTTTTACTTACAACCTTCAACTCTCCAATCAATCTCTTATAAATCAAGGCATATAGGATGAGGGTCGGGATCAAATCTGGGATCTGATTACAAGTTGACCGCTCTCGTACAGAGCCATACGTTATCCCAGTCAGAGTTGCTTGATTAATAAATTTATTTTATACCAAATAACTTTGACCTTATTAATTACTTATTAACTTTGACCTTGTTTACATTTAAAACTTGTGATCTTCAACCTCTTAATAACAGTGGAATAATATTTTTCTATCTAAATATATGGAGTGGCAAATCCAGTAATTAAACCCGAATCTTTTTTGCTTGATAGGCAACTGCTCTATCACTAAATTATCGAGCGCTTTGACCAGCACTTCAATGAATATAATACTTTTTTCTCTAGACAAGTGACTTGGGTCAGGTGGGAGAAGTCATCATTACAAAGGACGACACTCTCATTCTAAAGGGCAAGGGAAAGAAGTCTGATGTCGATAGGAGAGCCGATCAGATCAGGGATCAGATTGAAAACACCACATCCGACTATGAGAAGGAGAAGTTGCAAGAACGTTTGGCGAGGATAGCCTCTGGTGTCGCCGTCCTGAGAGTTGGCGGAAGCAGCGAGGTGGAAGTTAATGAGAAGAAAGACCGTGTGCATGATGCGCTCAACGCTACTCGCGCCGCCGTTGAGGAAGGAATCGTTCCCGGAGGTGAATTTCAATCTTTACAAGTTTGTTTTTGTATAGTAGGCATACACAAACATAACGTTTATTGCTTTCTTGCAGGTGGCACTGCTTTGTTGAGATGCATACCAGCGCTACGACAGATCAAAGCTATAAATGGCGATCAGGAGACCGGAATCAAGATCGTGGCGAACGCTCTGCGTATGCCGTGTCTGCAAATCGCACAGAACGCCGGTGTCGATGCCAGCGTCGTGGTGGCTAAAGTAAGCGAGGGCACACTCGGCTACGATGCCCTGAGGGACGAATACGTCGACATGATCGAAAAGGGCATCATCGATCCTACGAAAGTTGTACGCACGGCACTTACGGACGCCGCCGGTGTGGCGTCGTTACTGACGACGGCGGAAGCGGTCATCACCGAATTACCCAAAGAAGAACCGCAATTACCGATGGGTGGTATGGGCGGTATGGGCGGTATGGGTGGAATGGGCGGCATGGGTGGCATGATGTAAAGAGAGAAATGCAAAGACTGAAAGAGACAGTCCGTGTTACGATCTTGTTCGTAATGAAATTATCGCGATTATGCAGTGCAACATTGTTCAAATAGTTCTAAAACATTGGTTCCGTTCGAATGGAATGGAGATGATATCCGTACGGTCTCGTACAATTTGTACTTTGAAACATTACAGGCGATAAGATACGACTCGTGTAGTATGAAACTGTTGTTACAAAACGCTGTTTCCATTTGTTTTGTTTTACGGATCTGTAATATTGTCATGCAGGTCGCTCGTTTTCTTTCATTTAATAAATGCATGCAGTGCGTATACAAATGTTTCAAATACATATGCATTTAATAATGTAAAAACGATTACTACGTGAAACGAATTTGTTGATATACAGAAGGTGGAATTACGATGAATTGATAATTCAACCAATTAAATGATAATAATTTTTTAACCAATTCTGTCTATCGTTATATTCCCGATATTCCAGATTACAATTGGTTCATGAAGCCCAAAAATAAGCAGTTTCACCATTTTATACAGTTTTCTAGTTATAGTATTCATTAAAGACACAAATGTAAAAATGAATGTGTGTATCAATTGTGGAAGGTTAATTATTTAGGCTTTCATAATTTTGTAATTGATAAATTTATTTTCTGTCTGAATAAATGTATGCTTAAATTACAATTTATCTCTCCATGCCGTACTTAACATTACAAGCTACTATGGCAAATGAGTAAATAATTAAGACGATTGATAAGTACAGAGAGAAAAGTTTTATTTAGAATAGATATAAATATATATTATTACGTTATTAATTGTGTTTGTTTTTTCTTTTTAAACAATCACTGAAACGTAAGATAATGAAGATATAAATATGCCAAAACAACCTTTTAATCACAATATAAGGAATCTGCTGCTGTTATTTTTCATTCGAGGCCTATTCCACACCGTGACCATCTTAAATATCTATCTATCGTCATTATATTTTCAGAATATGCTCGTGAAATTTTAAATACTATTTTCTGAAATTATAAACATTTAAGAAGATATTTAGGTTGATCAAATCGTACCGTACGATTACTTAAGGAGACAAATATAATAAACATTTTCTCATATTTACGTATTTTTGTTTCCCATAATAACATTCACAAAATATTGTTTAAATTTATAACAATCTGTTGCGTAAACTATTTTATAGAGTCGAGTGTGTCAAGTGCGTTTCTGTAAATAAAATTATACAATAGGAAAAATGTTCTGCTAGTTTTTCTTCGAGAAATGAAATTTAAAGTAAAACGAAATTTCAATGCACCTGAATAAATCACTATATTTTATATGTATGTGCGTGCACTCAGCGCATGCAACAAAAATATTTTTAATCGCATCAAGTTAATCCAATGAAACATACAAAATATATAGCCGCGAAAAAAAAAGGAGTGTAATATAAGACAGAAGAAAAGCGGTTTTCTAGTATAGCTACATGGTTGGAAAAGAAATTTCCCATTTTATATTGAAAATATACAAAGAGAGAAGTCCGCTTTAAAAATGTTATATTATAGCCTAAGATACATCCATAATAAAAAGCATATTAGCCTAAGCTCCGATTTTTTCGATTTCATCCGCGTCTTCCGCGTCGAGATAATGGATTTTCTTGCCGAAGTGTTGCTCTATATCCTTGCACAATTGCATTGCATGTGGCGAATCAATTAAATTAATGGCGATTCCTGATTTTCCGAATCGTCCTGTTCTGCCGATTCTGTGCAAGTACGTTTCACAATCGGCTTGTCGCTTTTGGTCCATTGGCAAATCGAAGTTAACCACTATCGTCACCTGTTCTACATCGATACCTGTCAAAAATATTGTACATTTTGTTATTATCCATCGTTATACTACACTTAAACACAGGTAAAAGTTTATGTATATGCTATATATTAAACTTCTTTATACTTACCTCTAGCTAAAACATTCGTAGTAATGAGCACTTTCTCGAGTCCTGCTCTAAATCTATCCAACACAGAAATTCTTTGTTCCACTGTTAAGTCACCAGACAATATCGCTACCGCATGTCCGTCTTTCGTCATTTTCTCTGCCAACCAACTAGCTGTCTTCTTTGTCTAAAAAATCAAGTATTTTATTAATGAGTTGTTCATAAGATTTAATAAATATTTAATATACGATTGATCTTACATGACAGAAAATAATCGCCTGCCCAATAGTGATCACGCCATATATATTAGTAATAGCTGTATATTTTTCGTCTACATTTTTGCATCTGATATAGTATTGTTTGATATTGTCTAAACTTTCTTCTTCCCTTAATAATCGTATTATTAGCGGATTACTGACTATAATCTCCGCAAAGTTCATCACTTCTGGTTCGTATGTCGCAGAAAAGAACATCATTTGACACGAACGTGACAGTAATCTATGCATGAAGTAAATACAAGTAACATCTTACATGAAATATAGACATATTAAATCACATAAATATTAAACATCTCTGAAAAATTACTTGTGAATACGGATACACTGATCTTGATGACCCTGCGTGGCGATCATAACGTCAGCTTCATCTAGTACAAATACATTTATTTTACTTGAGTCAAAGAACTTGAACTTTTGTCCCCAATCCAGCACTTTGCCTGGAGTTCCTATAATAATGTGTTCAGTGATCTTTGATCCACGGCTTACTGAAATAATTGAAGCAATATTAATCTTAGGAAGTCTATTTTAACAACAGAAAATTTAAATTGCATAAGAAAACAATATATTACTTTCTTCTCCTCTCACGGCGTATTTTATTTTTATCTCAGGACAGAAGCGTGACATCTTTGCTGCTACTTCGCCAGTTTGGATCGCTAGTTCATAAGTCGGCGATAAACAAAGTACCTGTGGGTAATCCTTTGTGGAATCTACTCGACTCAACATGGCAAGTACAAACGCAGCTGTTTTACCCGTACCAGACTGAGATTGTGCGATCATATTCTGTGGCCTGAAAAAATTTTTGCACAAATTGGAAAGTTATCTCAAGAAAAGTCATGAATATCGGAAATAACTCTCTGGTCAATGCTTACGGGTCAGCAAGTAAAGTGGGCAAAGCAGTTTCTTGAATTCTCGAGGGTGCATTGAATCCCATAGCATAGACCCCTTTTAATAAGGCAGGTTTGCTGTATGCAAAATAAGGAAAAAATATTTGTAATTTATATACGTATACAGGGTGTCCCAAAGCACTCGAAAAAACTCTCGTGAGAAGGTAGAAGGGATCGAGATAAACAAAAATGTTCTGTACCATTTTGCGATATTCGCAATGGTTAACGAGATATAAAATGTTAAAGTCGTACGAATGAGAGCCCGCGGAGATGTAAGCTGAGCTGTAGGACGGCCCAGTGTGTCGGCACAGGCGAGATAAAGCTCGAGCGGTGATGGCTGTCCGGCGCGCGGCGAAGGGAAGAGCAGCACGCCGCTGCTTGTGCTTCCATAGCCACTCCCACTGGGCCGTCCTACAGCTCAGCTTACATCTCCGCGGGCTCTCATTCGTACGACTTTAACATTTTATATCTCGTTAACCATTGCGAATATCGCAAAATGGTACAGGACATTTTTGTTTATCTCGATCCCTTCTACCTACTCACGAGTTTTTTCGAGTGCTTTGGGACACCCTGTATATAAGTATACTATTGTATTAAATTGTGTCATGATTAATAGTGACAGAGTGGATAGGCTTAAGTCAGATCCTCATGTTACGATTAACATGTTCGCTATCATGCATCATATACGTGCACTGAAATATAATACTTGAACGCATGCTGACGCTAGAGTCGTGAAGTGACAAAGAGGGTCTTAAATGGTATCTTTGTTCCTTTTAAATACAATCTGTATACGCTCCCATATATTGCTGTACGCTACTTATCACATGTGTGCAATAAGTTAAACAAAGATATAGATACCACACTATACATGCTCTCTCTATATGACAGTGCACATTCTAGTATTATATTTCAATGCATATGACATATCGATTCTCATGAGTAACCGACATCATACATGATACATTGGTATCAACAGATAACATGCTCAGTTTGCCTATTTAGTACATTTATGTGTATATAAGTGAAAATGTATGGCATATTGTATAAAACCACTAAAAATAAAGCATGAACTGTAATGGCCGGTTTTTCAACCGCATATTGATAGCGAACATGTTAAAAGTTAATTATATATATAATTATATGTATAATTATTTACAGATGAAGCGCGTCGAAGGTTTTAACACTGAATAACGGAGAATGTGGATCCTGTCTTTGAACCTCTACGTCCTTTGTCGATTCGACCAATCTTTTCCTTATAATTTTTTGCAGGAGCGACTGTTCCGCTGGCGAAATTTGCTCCTCCGACGTATCGTCATCGCTCTTGGCTTCTCCATCTTTTACGGACGGAAGAGGAATGGATGTTGAGTTCGGCTTATCCAAGTTCAAGCTCGTCACCTATATATAACACATACAATCAATGAACTTTTTGCATCGATTTGACATGACAGTTTGAACCAATGCCTAATTTTCTTATTCAGGCATGGAAACGTATGCGTAGCATGTTTCAACAGACAAGAAGCAGATCAGCCGTACAAGAGGAGAGTTATCATCGTACGGAAGATAATAAAAACGGAACAATATCATGGATTTAAGAGCGAGCCGCAAATCCACAGTAGTAACTCCCTGTGAATGATGAAATGGGTGTTGTGAACATCAAAAGGATCACGCTTAAGCTGGCGCCGGGCTATGAGCGACTCGTGGTTCGAAATTCGCTATTTGTATGATATCCATTTCTACCAATGTAGATTAACTTTAATCTCGGTTTAACTTAATCTTTATCTTTTTCTGGTTCTAAAATTAGAAAAAGATAAAGGGTAAGTTAAACCCGAAATTAATATTGATCTACATTGGTAAAAATGGACATGTGACTCATTTGTATGAGTAGTGTAATGTCCATTTCCACCATTTAGATTAACTTTAATCTCGGTTTAACTTACTCTTTATCTTTTTCTAGTTCTAAGAATTAGAAATGGACATAAATGGGTATATTTGTCAAGTTCGCATTCATTGTTTATCATTCGTGTGAATTTGCCAACGGAGCAGTTTTTTTTTTTTTTATGAAATCAAAGGGCGCGAATCGCGCATAGTTCAGCGCTAGCTAGCTAGCCGGTGTAACATATTCGCGATCGAAATCCCGCTTTTACCTTTGACGCCAATTTATCCTGTTCATCGGCGTATTGCCCCCAGTCGACCTTAGTCGAAGCCATATCCGTCGACCACCTGGCCAGTATCTGCGACAAAGAGACTTCTCGGACCAATTTCCAAGATAGATCTCCAAAACTCGAATGTATATTTGCTATCCCGATCCAAGGATCCGCTCACATGCGTTACAAGACAGATGTGCACTTCGTCTCACTACTAATGTACTTTCGCGCTACCTCGAAATGAGAACTGATGAGAACGCTCTCGTTGTTGGTAACACGCGAAGTTGTGCGCGACACGAAGCGATTGGTTGAGCGAAGATTGAAAAATGGAGGCTTCTCTCTGATGGAAGCTAACCTGCGCCCGACAGGTTGGAAATCCGATATTTTTCGGTCACACTTTACACCTGAAATTTTTCTTTTCGCTTTCTCAGAAAAAGTATACTCTTATTTTTAGGCATACATACATACATACATACATACATATATATATATATATATATATATATATATATATATATGTAATTCGCGTATGCGCACACGCGCGTGGAAGTCTTTTAGAATTCCAAATATATAAATGTGAATTGATGGTTGCTAACTTCACGCGTATCGCAGATTCGCAGCGACATCATTAATCAAGAACTAATCTCGTAAACAATTAGGTACAGTTTGTGCAGTGCAAAAAATTGAGGTTAGGCTTGCGAAAAGACGGTCTTAAATATAAGAACCGACCATTGATACAAATCTATCTATCTGATCACATTGTGAGAGTATAATAGTAGTTTCAAAAATTCTTCTTGAATGATTTAATCATGATATTGTTGTAAATATGCGTGCTTATTTATGAAACATTTTTATAATGATAAATCATTCATAAGTTTAATACTATATTTAATATTATAAACTAAGTAGTCAAATATTTATGTCAGTGACCGAAAAATTTATATCGACATTTGACGACATCGAGATACTCTTCAATTACTTTCTTTATTCTAATGTTCATTTTCATATTCAAATACCACTTTCGATTAACAGATGTCTTTAAGAAAATTTAATCTGTAAACTTAATAAAATGAATGCAAATAAAATTTATTAAGATTCTAAGTTTTTATATTTGTTAATTATATTTGTAATATAATTCCTTTTTTATACTCTTCTTCTTGTTGTTATTGATTGCACCATTATTATTGAGTGTACATTGGTTCAATTATAAAAAATGAATTTTATGTATTATCGCTGTATTAGAATTTTTATACAATGAGCATATTTTAATTTAAATATGTTAAAAATATTTATTCTACGTTAATATTTTTCCATAGTTGGTTCGAACACAATAGCTTTATTTCCGTTTGAAAAGCATTTTTGTTCTTACGTTATTACCACATCACTTAATAATCTACATACAATTACTATTCTCTTCTATGTTGACATATTGTTGCGAATAACTTTATTTTATATGCAAATCATTACATATCTTATACGAAATATACAATTTTTCATCATATGTACAGATGAATCCATAAATAATATTTGATCACATTCATTATATGTTTGAATGTTTCGAATACTTATCATTTACATCATTGCTGTATTGGAAACTGAATCTTCTAAAATTTACAAGTTTCTGCAGTGTATTGAATATTTTTGGGAATATATATATGTACGAATGTATGCATGTGTGTATGTGTGTGTGTGCATATATATAAAATATAGATACATATTTTTATCTCTATATTAAACAAGTCTGATGAATCTCGGAACGAGAGAAGTATCATCTAGGGGAGTCGCAGTTTATATCAAATTAACGTTAAAGATATACTGAGGATATCTCAAGATTCTCTCTTTCCTCTTTAGGATTTCTTTGCGACTGCCATAACCGCTTTATTCCCGGACGTGCTTTGCGGCACGAGACGAACAGTTATCAGTGATAGATCGAGCATTTTACGCTGGTATTTCTTGTGAAACACCATGGCGGCAGATTGCGTCTTAAACACAATGGTCGCATTACCCTCGCCCATACGTATGCTCTATAACACGAAGAATAGAAAAAACACTGGTTATTAAATTATCGTATATATATCGTTTATTTAAAATAAGCATAAATCTATAAGTAAAAAAACATAATTTCTAAACTTAGTCTTAGACGTTTACCTACATATATATTTTTGAAACAAAATAAGGTATTAATATAAAGTTATCAATTAAACAATCTATGATTGTTTTGTAGAATTTTTGGATATTTTTCATTACACTAGCTATCTTAAACCTGTATTGCGATAGAAGAATATTCACATCTTTGTTATATTTTTATATAAAGCTTCTGAATTACATTTTATATGGAGAAAAAATAATATTGGAAATATTATATACATTAAAATATAGTTTTAATGTATATATATATACTATATATGTGTAATCAAATTGGTATTTGATATATGTATCATTTGGTATCAAATATATTTAATATCATGTATATATAACATATGTAATATACAACATTCATATTGTAAAGATTTCCTCTTTCAAATGTATATCTCAACATTTATATATTATGGATATTATAAAAATCTCTGATGAAACTCAAAAAAATACTAATCATGTTATATCATATGCACACATCTAAAACAACTCGATGGAATAGAAAATTTATGATTTTGATATTTATATAACTCGATATAAAACAAGTACTTTATACAATAAAGAAATATGTATTATAAAAAACAACTGAAATATTTCTCATTTCTAATACGTAATCTTTGGAATAAATGTAATTATAATACTGTCTTTGGAGTTAACAATAGCAAAATTAAAGAACATTCGATCAAATATAATGTATATGGGGAATAACAGTCTCTGATATTTTAAAGTAAGACAGTCTTTAGTAATTTTTATAATTATAAAAATTACTATATACTAAATACTGTCTGTGATGGAATATCTCATATCTCATATCCTGTACCGTTGATGTTTGATATCCATATTTGATTAAATAAAACATGGTTTTTATATAGAAATATATAAAAAAGCATGCAAAAACAAATCATAGCCCTTTGGAATCCATAAATCTAAGCCTAAACATTTTCCGTAATCATAAAAATGAGGAAAGTATATGAAACGTGAGTAATGAAAGCGATAAAGGTTAATAAAAATAAAAGTGCCAGGTGAATATTTTTCATCTAAATATAGTCACCTCAATAGTTCCGATGGCTTGACACATACGTCTGATTTGGGCCTCAGACGTGCTCGCGGCCAAATTTTCTAATTTAACTGTGTTTGTCTTTATCTCGGGTAACTTTTTCGCTTGAACTGCAGACTTCTGCAGCACAATTCGCTGGGGGTTTTGCTGTGCATTCGTGAATTTCTGGCCATGAACATTTGCGCTATCGTTAATCACGTTTTTTTGCAGGCTACCCGGTGTTTTATGCGCTACCATTCTCTGATTAACGATTGCAGCTTTCGAACCGACAACCGCAGATTTTTGTAACACATTACCCTGATTTTGTAAAACTTTCTGAGTCTGTATGACTTGTGTGTTAGATATTTTCTGCTGTAATCCCTGATTCTTTTGCAGATTGGAGACAGTTTTTTGTATCGTGGTGGCAACCTTTTGTGAATTTAACAGAGGCTTCTGTATGACAACTCTTCGCACGCCAGACTGTTGTACTACTTGTCTTGTTTGTACAATATCACTGGCTTGATTAGTCACATGTCCAGAATTATTTTTTGAACCACTCATGTCTGATAAATCGTTGGTTTGTATTGTTCTGATAATTCGCAAATTAGGTGGTCTATCTGCTGCCTACAACAAAAATACATTACTTTATTTAGGAAAATTTACTATACAGAAAATAACTTAATTATTTTATTTAAAAAGATATATATATATATATATAATTAAATATATATAATTGACAACACAAAGCTAGTTTTAATTCTAATATGCATCTTCTAAATAATGAGAAAAATGACTTTAAATAAAAATTTGGTAAACTTCAAATTTTAAAATTCATTAACACATGTCTCAGTGCGGAGGAAATAAAAGAACAAAATTTATTGAAAAAGTATATTTTATTAAAACATAAGAAAAAATGTACAGTGACTTCTAATGGTTCACGTGACATTTTATTTAAAAATGTATATAATTATAATTAGTGATAAATATTTTAAAAATGGCATTTCTTCCACTATAATAATTAATAAATGTGCAGTAATACTGCGATTCTGAGAATAATTTTGATCAGTCTAAGAAATCAACCATTCACTCTTTACATGCACATAAGTACATCTATATATAATTTGATACTTTATAATATTGTAAAATGCGTTAAAAAATACTATCACTGGAATACCTATATTCCTCTTATCCATATTTAATTTATACTGATGCAGGAATAGGAATTTATTATTCATCGTAAAAACTTTCTTTTTATACACACATACCCACGCACATACACACATAGACTCACGCGCGCATACACACAAAAGATCTACACATACAAAAGAAAGAAATATATATATATGTATTGTACAATTAACATCTCATTATCATATCGTTCAACATTGATAAATCAATCAAAACTAAAAAATATAGTATAATGACACATTTAATGTTGTACCTCTGTGCTCTGTGTATTGACAGGACGATTGCGTCCTTTAGCAACACCAGGGCGAGTTTTAATAGCGTTGTCGTTTACAAATCCTATCAGCGTTGATGCAGGCTTTGTTTCTTGCTGTGTATTTTCATTTGCTGAAAATTTTCGATCATATCGTTATAATTAATAGAAAAATGTTATAACAAATATAAAAACGGGATGTTATATAATATAATTACACAGTTATATAAATAATAATACAATTTACCTGCAGTATTCAAATCGGTCTTTGCATCCTCATTTTGTTTTTCTATTGCGGCCATTTTACGCCTATTCTCCTTCTCGCGTAATAACTTTTCCCGAAGACGTTTTTGTTCCTCCATCTTCTTGCGGTATTCCTGCATTTCTGGATCATTATCTTCCTCCTAAGATTATAGTTTTGCGATAATCTATTGCTTCGAAAGATATTACTTGTAAAATGAGAATTTACCTTGTCAACAACGGTTTCACCTACTGTATCTACTACTCTTCGCACTTCTTGAAGATTTCTGTTAGGCGGCTTACTGCGTTTCGGGCTTATTTCCCGCGGTCCTTTATCCGAGGATTCAGAAATCCTCTTTTGTGGAGGCCTGTTCGCTCCACGGGACACAACATTCGTCGGTCTAGAGGTTTTCTGATCATAAGGATCGCTGCGATACGCATTCGGCGGCGTTCTGCTTCTCTGCATGTGATCGTTTCTTGGTCGTAACGGCAAATCTCTTTCCCGATAATTTTGATGAGATCCTCTGTGATCCTGACATCAAGATAAAACGAATAAGTATTAAAAGTAGGCAAAATAATACAAATATCACTTAAAAATTATGATACTTACTTCTTGATAATTATCCCTTTGATCCCATTGACCCTCCGATTTATATTTATCACTATAATTACTTTCTCGAGAATAGTTGTTATCTGAAGAATAATGCTTGCTCGGGCTCATATTTTGAGGTTTCTGCGGTCTATTTTCTTGCCACACGTCCGAAAAATACGCATACGGGTCCTATGATAAAATTTAATGACTTACAATTTATCTATTAAATTTATTAATTTTTCGTTCTGTTGTATTGTATACAATTACTTACATCACTTTTATTTTGCTGATAGTTCTGTTGATATTGCGACGGACCTTGCTGAGACTGATTATAGGATCCCTGATTCTGATACGACGAGAGAGGTTGTGGAAATTGTCCGCTGTGAGAAACTTGTGGTTGGGCTTGCTGATTAGAATCCCATACAAGTCGAGCTAAATACATTTATTATAAAAGAGAATCATTAGTAACGATATGAATCAATTACATAATTATATTCGTAATTCAATGCATAATTAATATTCGTTAAAAAAGCTAACCATCGTTTGCAGGTTGAACAGTGCCTCTGAAATGAGGGTTGATTAGAATCTTGTGGCCTGGAGGCAAAGACACACTGTTTGACATATTAGATACCGACTGTTGCTGTACCGGTGGCATCGTATTATTAAATTGGCTATTGGGTACTTGATCGGGATGGTAACCAGCCCTCGTGTCGTAAGCATTCCGACCTTCAAACTGCGGCTCTTGGAACGGTGGCAATCTGTTTTCGAAAGGCGGCTGACTAGGCATTTGCACGTTTGGCGGCAAATTTTGCATAGGTGGGCCCTGAGAGGGCTGCTGGCGTGGGAATCCCTGCATAGGCGGCATCGGCAGGTTTCCCGCCGGTGGCAGCATATTCGGTGGATTCCCAGGCAGCAGCATATTCGGATTACCGAGGAGCGACCCTCCACCCGGATTCCCTTGCAACAAGGGCCCCTGATTACCCTGCATCGGCCGATTCTCCTGCATGATGCCGGCCGGATTTTGGAACGGCGGTTGCATCGGCGAGTGATACGGCGGCTGATTGGGCAGACAATTATAGCTCGGTCCCTGCATGGATCCCGCCGTCAAGGGACCTCTGGGTCCGTACTCGAGCAGCCTTGAACCGATCGGACGCGGTCCTAACGGGCCCTGGAACTGTCCGGGATTGAACTGTGGCCTATTCTCCGCGAATTGCGCCGGCGGCCCTTGCATCGGACCGTTTGGGCCGAAGGGCTGTTGAAAGGGTTGTTGTGGATTAGCTTGTTGGAATATTATCTGCTGATGTGGTACGTTACTTGGTACGCCAAGGAGACACGGCGGTCTGGTCTCTATTAGTGGCGGTCTACACGTAGGCGGCTGATTTTCAAAACCCGGCCGTGCCGTACCAAACCTACGAGGTAAAAAGTATTGCCTTAAAACGGCCGAATAAATGGGTAACACAAGTAGCATGCGCAGATAACGTCGTTTTCCTTCGATTTTTTCTTTATTTAATTATTATTCATATTAATTACAAAGTTTAAATCGTTTATCATCGAAACCAAATGTTACCTTGGATTGAGATTTCCAGTATTTTGTACGTTAAATCTTCCTCCTCTGCTTCCTCTTGTTCCGCGACCCCGTCCTCTTCCTCTGAATGGCATTCTGGATGGTTCCGATGTGAGTACATTCTCTAAGGTATCCGGAATATCATTGTTCATCTTTGGAGAAATCATCGTGCGCTCGTTTTGAAATCTGTTCCGCCTTTCTTTCGCCTCCTCGCAGTCTTCGTCTTCTATTCCTTGCCCGTTGCCGACGCCGTAAATGTTCTTCTGCACGTTTTTCTGCAATTTCTCGCGCAGATCGCCCTTGCCGATGTTATTAGAAACGTTAACGCTATTGGATTCCGAATTTCTGTTGGACTGAGGTAACGCCTCGTGCTCATTCGCATACTCGGCATTCTCGTCTTGCTCGTAATACGACGACGTCGACTGTACCTCCGGATGTTCTCCATCTTTATAGAAATCGTTATCGCTACGTTTATCAGTATTGCTTCTACTAAACTCTATATTTTCATCTTCGGCATCTAAGTCGTCGAGCGCGTCCGTGACTCCTAAGTCCAGTACATCATCTGTTTCCTCTTCTCCCTTATAGCTATTCTGCTGCTCGGGGAATCAAATAGCCAGATATTTGTAATGTAAGTACGAAATTTAACCATATAATGTAGTTATATAATCTATATATCATCAACATATCTAAAGTTGTGCATATGTGGAGTAACCACCGTTCTGTCTGTGAAACATAAACGTGTCGGTTTAAATATATACATTCGCACAAGTCCAAACTCCATAATGTATCTGTATACGATTTCGGCACATGTGAAACGTAATTTTCAACTTCCATCTTCTTAAAGATTTTCTCCTTGCCTACTACACTCATTAACATTATTTAGGAAGCATGCTCTTAACTCTAACGATAATAATAATGAAACATAGGTCTTATAGAGGAGCGTAACTGATGATTGCGGCAAGTCCGAATATACAACAGCAAGAAACGTGAATGTATGAGGTATGATATATTATCGGTTAAAAAAGTATGTATATGTGTGATAAATAGTATCGTATAATAATTGAATATGATTTTAATGTAATAAAATTTTACTGATGCTTCATGAAAGAAGACTTTTATATATCAGTGCAATACAATATAATTCAGCTTAATTCAATATATACGCAATAGAACTTACAAGTACAATTTGCAAAATACGTTTACTCTTTCTAAATTTCAGCACACATGAGATTCATAATGCAATCCTAAAACTCTATTGTAATATATCAGTTAAACTATAATCAGACACAAATAGTTTTCATTATATTTAATAAGCTTCAATTTTGGAACATGTAATATAATTTTGATCATTATGTGAAAAAATTCAAGTTATAAAATCAAAATATATCTTATTGCATCGATATATCTGAGTTATTTCAGCATCTATTTATCAGCTGAACTAGGATACTTAATACTAAAAAACGCGGTATACAATTTCGCATTAAAACTTGCATGTGGTAACTTTTCACAACCACTACATTGTTGGAAATCGAGAAAACAAAGTCTATAAGATTATTGGAATGGCTTAATGTAAAAATTTACATCTTTAAGATTTCTTTAAATATGTATAATATATGCATGTATTTATTTAAATACAAATATTTCCCTTATTAATTTTTGGAATTTATACAAAATGAATAAAAAATTTATTCTCAAAGAAAGCAATTTCTTATTATGAAATATTACCGCTCCGAATAAACAGAAAAATAAATAACATTTTGTCCTTTATATAACACAATTATATATTTTATTCATTACTTCACATTAAACCATTCAAAGTGACGAAATCTTTTAATGAACAAAGCGAAATATAATTATAAAAATTTACATTGACAATTAGCAGAATATTAAATTGTGTGTCATCAAACAATTGCTGTTTGAATGGAATTATGAACATTGCAGACTTTTTCTGTTCATTTATCGTTGATACCGCTTGATATTGTTTCTTAATTTACAAAAGTTACAATCGCATTTACACAACAGGTAAAATAAATACATGTAGCATTGATATTATTAAATAAACATCATTTCGTACGTATTTGTCTAAAAATATGTACAAATTATTTGCATTATATGTGTTATGTTGTGTTATATTTAAAAATAAAAAATTTTTAAATAAAAAACATACAAATATATATGTACCTAATATATATATATATATATATGGAAAGATAACATGTTTTTGTCTCAAAATAAAGTATAGCAACATTCATAATTTTTTCATATATAATAAATTAATGTTATTTTTTTTCATTTTATGTGTTTCTAATATCAGAACATTTTATCAGTAGCTATCTGTATTTTTTCTACCTGTATAATTTTATAACTGTCCATTGACAAAAATTACATGCTTACACCAAGCATACATTTTTCATATTGCAGTAACAATTCTCATAAACATTTATATTTGGATAAAAAAATGGTTCACATTAAACCATTAAACAGTCTTAATTTAGATATAGTCCTGCGTTATATATCTGTATGCAAAATATATATTTCCATATGTGGAAAACGTTTATTCATAATTATTAAAAAAATATCCAGCACGACAGATATTACATAGCACATGTAAATACATATGTTAAACTGACAATGAATATGTATAATAATTATATATCACGCATGTTTGAAGTTTCGGAATTCATATGTTATAGAAGAATACATAGGAGAATCAAGTATTTTCTCCCTAGTACAGTCAACGGTTCCTTAATACAATCGGTATTGCATCTATATTGCAGTTTCAATTTTTTAAATTCATGCATAAAACGCAAATAAAAATTTTCACAGGTAATAATATATATATAAAATATACATATATAAATATCAATATATTATAAATATTATTGAGATTATAAAGAAGTTTTTAGGCTCTGCGAGCATCGTCAATGTCCAACTTTGCGTACTGGAATCTTTTACAAGGAACATCAGAGTAGTTTTATGAAAAACAGAAGCATTGTTGCTTTTAACCTTTAATACTATTTGTTCAATTATCAGCAATAAATAATGATAGTTGTACAAACTATCCCCAATACAAGTTAGCTTAACGAAAGCGACATAAAGATCTAAAAATGAGACAATTTCCGAATTAAGGTATCATCGTATAAAAAAATAAGCCTTAAACGCTTATTTTTTTAGAGAGCCGAATATATCAAACGGGTGTGAGGTTTCATCCAACTGAAAAATAATGGGCGAACAATGTGCTTACCCTTTCTAGTTCATAGTCATCTGCTAGGAGGGCTTCCTCCTCGTCATTACCGAGATCATATTCCTCATCCCCGAGATCTTCGTCCAGTAAGGTATCGTCACTGAAAGAATCAATGAGAAGTTTTTCACGAGGGGGCATGATTACGTGCGTTGACGGAGAAGAAAAATCCCTCCGAAAGTGACAACAACCTACGTCATTGTTAGAAGCGTTCGCGATTCTAACCTGCTTATATCGTACGAGAACGCGATCGCGGCGATTCGAGGCGATCGCTTTCTACAATAACTATTCTTGATGGAAAATTACACGAGTGAAATTTCGAAATTGGCTACGTGACCCACCGGAACGAGAAACGAGAATACTTACTGCTCTGACATTGTAAGTCGCAGCTTCTCGTAGGGCAGAACGGAATCAAAGGGTTCGAACCGAGACGTAGCAAGGTAGACCGAACGTAAAGCGCGAAGTCGAAAGGAACACATACTACAAAAAGAAATGGCCGTAGATAGCCTCGGACAAGAATTCGGACAGCTTCAACTTCATGCTGATAGGTTTCATATTACATCAAATATGGCAGAGCTAACCGCCATATTTGAATATGGCGATGAATTTGAAAGAAAAAGAATAATTTTAAAGAAATAATAAGTAATAATTCATAAATTATCGCTGATTAAATTAAACATATTTTTAAATAAATTAAGATTAAACATTTAAAAAATAAAATTAACTCTTAAATTGGACACATTTTTGCAACACCTTAATTAAAGACCCGGGGGGAAAAACAAGGAATGTCAGAAATAATAAAAATAATAGGCTCGTAATATGCAAAAGCAAAAATCGAAAAGAGAATGGTCAATTAAAAACTGTAATCACCGTTTTTAACATATACATTATACAACATGATATTTATTCCTGACCTTGGTCATAGCCTCTCGACCGTTTATATGTTTTTAAACTTTTAATTGTGTTATCATCCCTACTGAAAAATTGTTATTCTCAATATTATGATCTCAATTATAATCTCAATAAAAATTTTTCAGTAGAACCCTATATCTTATTAAAAAATTTTCATTAGGGGCTCCTATTGAAAAATTTTTATTGAGATCATAATTGAGATCATAATTGAGATCATAATTGAGAATAACAATTTTTCAGTAGGGATTAGATCTACATATGTTTTTCGTATTCCATCTTATCGAAATGCGTTATATTATTTTATTGTATTATCTTTACCGTTTTCACCATCTTTATTATGCGTTAAATTAATTTTGGAATATTTACTTTTTATACTGAGGAAGACTATAGTACAGTCGAAACGTCTTATATTTTAATTTTGTATTTACATATACATATATTATCAAATATGATTAAATTTATATTTATTTTTCCATCCTAACACTAGAAGGAATATCAGTTTTATTAATAATATTATTAGTTTTATTTTAAAAATGAGATATGGTCGTCACTTTGTAGCGTTTAAGAGATACTACAAACTGATGTACATACATCTTGGATTAAAAACTGTATTAATCAGTAAAAAAATGAAGGTAGAACATTCGGGTATAGGGGAGAAATAATAAACTTTAAAATTTATTTTACTCAAAAAGTATAAAACTGACATTCCTTGTTTTTCCCCCCGGGTCTTCAATTTTGAACACCAGGGGCTCGATTCTTGAATTCATTTGCAAGAGAAACGTATGCGCAAATTCTGCTCTTACAGAAAATCTACAAGTTGATTGGCTGAAAGCCATGCAATAGCCAATCAACTTGCAACCTTTCTGTAAGAGCTGAATTTGCGCATACGTTTCTTTTGCGAATGACTTCAAGAATCGAGCCCCTGGGCTTTTTGTATTCAGGAGTGATTTTACAATGTTAGGGTAGTTAAAAAATTCTGAAAAAATTTACACATTTTCTCTTTGTATTATTAATTAAGTTATTATATATTTATAAATGCAATGTTGCAATGGCATAAAACGGCAAAGACGTGAAATTGCAAAATAGTAAAATTATAGCAATATTGCAGTAACATTTTAAGAACATTGTAGAAAATTAATGCAATAATTATGAAGTATATCAGATCGTTCATTAAGATAAAAATAAAAAATTTATAAGCGTTTCATAGCAATCAATCTTTATTCAAAAAATAATCCATCCATAAATAAATAAATAAATAATCTATCAATAAATAGTCTATCCATTTTTCTTTTTTGCCTTTAAAGCTATGAAAAAATTCCTATATACATAAGTATACATATCTATTTTTGTCAAATTATTATAATATCGATAGATTTGAATCTAAGGAATCTACATGAGATTCTTCTTGCATAATCTTTGATGAGATTCTTCTATAACATAATCTTTGTTTCATGATTTCGCTAACTTCTAGTCATTCCGGAATGATGGAATGTGTCAAAAAATGTTCCCATTTACGTGCCAGGCTCATCCCTCGTGATACAGAACGCACGTTTTTATTTGTCGGACGCTATCAAGCAGGTGGTCTATTCAACTGGAAGTAAAATATAATAAGTGCGTTAAAATGTAACATTCGTTAGAGAAACATGTAAATTAGTATAATTATTCGTTTAAAGATAGGAACATAATCTTTCGCGATTAAACTCATTAAGCTTTGCAGCATACACTAAAAATTATCTTTCTCTCTCTCTATCGCTCTCTCTCTCTCTCTCTCTCTCATCTTAGGACGTAATTGGTAGAGCTGAATATTTCTTTCGATGTAACTCGAGATAATTGCGAAATGTCGCGCGTGCGCGGCGATAAGAAACGAGATGGCACGGGACGCCGTCGTCGGGAGTTGTCATTCCAACGGCCGCTGCGATGACTTATCATCGCTGATACAGCGATAGCCTTGCGTCACTTTCCGAGTGTGGATTATGTTAACATTAACGACTCTTTCGAATTTACGACCTACGCAATTGCGTTACTTATCGTAGCGATTTACGCATGCAAAAACCGCGCCACAGATGCCGCGTACCGCAAAAAAGATGTGATCTTCGCCGCCATGTCCTTGATTTTTCGCATTCTTCCGGCGATTTTTCTCGATGCAATTATACGACGAAGATTCGCAGTCCGCGAGAGAAGTTCTCACATAATCTATGATAATCGAGCGAAACACTTACCTAATTAGAGGATACGCGGGATCCCAGATGTGTTTCGCTTTGATAGATGCCAACTCTACGGGAGCTTGGTCTGTGAAACGTCTTCGCCGGCCTCTGTAACATCGTCGATAATAATTATACACATTCAAAAATTACTACATTTATACAACTTAGCAAATTAAAATATAAAATTATTCAAATATAAAATATAAAAGTCATAAGATATACCCAAGCAGGACAGAAAGTCACGATAAAGATAACGATCAAAATGACGTCACAATGACACCAAAATGATCTCAAAATGACTGTCAAAGGTGTCATTTGGCGTCATTTTGATTTTCTGTTTTGCTTGGGTATAAATTATTATAGATATCATAACTGTATTCTTATTATTTTGATTATTTTCTCTCTTTCTCCCTCTGTCTCTCTCTCGCCTCTCTTACTATATTATATCTATTATATTTTTATTAAATTCTCCTTACATTCTCACTGGATCTACTAGTCTGTTTCCGCGCCTCTCCAGCGACCGCTTGCTGTTGATTTTCGACAAAGTCACCAGTGTCTCCAGCTCGGCACGCCTTTGATCCGATAGTCGCCTTTGTCGTCTGTGAACACGTGACCGGTTACGCGGTGGATTCAACGTGCGATTGAAAATAAAAAGAAGAAATCTCGATTTAATTTAACTTACGATTTAGCCTCAATCGACAAATTTCCTTGCGCGATGAGAGATGAAATCGCTTTTTGTTCTGAGAAATCCTCTGGCTTCGAGACACGTGACTCTAACATGCTCAAGATCGACCTATTACAGAATAAAAAGAACAAAAATGAGATATCGAATGAGATAGCATATTTAGAAATCCGGAAAATGTCGGTTTTTACTTCTCGTGTGAAAAAAAACGAATTATTAGATACGTCTCTTTCGTTACAAAACGATTGGTACATTTATATGTTGAAAAGGGCCATTGCTACATCGCCCATCGCCAGCATGACGTAATAACATCCAATATTTTCATAATATTGTTCTGACGTAACATGCACGCAAACGGACGTAAGAAATTTTGCGTGAGAGAGAAAACCGAACGGAAGGTTCCGGGAAACTATACGGGAAACGTGCAGCAAAGTGTCGGTTTCCCGATTTTCCGCGCAACCGATTGACATATCTGCGAGTGGCGAATACAAAGGAAAAATAGTAGGTAATTACCGGCTGTCGTCGGTCGCAGGACGTCCGTAAACGAGTCCCGGCAGCACGAGTGCCATAAGGACGCAGGTCGCCATCGACAAGTGTCCCATTTCGAGCGATCGTACTTCCGGTCACCGAGGTGAGATCAACGCGCGAAGGAAGGGAAGAACGTCTCTCCGGGCCAAGCCTGAACGATTAACGCGATCTTTCAAGGTTCCCTGGTTCGTTGTATGTAAACTATTAAGTGAGAGTGGCGACCGCCACCGCATATATACGTAGAGATCCTTGTCCCCTCCACGAGCATCGATGCTTTTGCAACCCAACTTCTGAACAAATTGCTGCAAACCGAATTATTCCAGATACGAGGATCCCTCTGGCGCAGCTTCCGAAGGATCTTACCACGCAGGATTTCGCATCGCGGCAAAATTCGCCATTGTCAATGTATTCTCTAAGCCGTTATTAATAATGACGATATATGATAAAGAGAGAGACGTTTATGCGCTTTCGACGCCTCTCTTTACATTTCTTCGTCTCTCTCTTTTTTATTATTTATGATAAAGAGAGAGAGAGAGAGAGAGGCGTTTATGCGTTTCTGACACCTCTCTTTACGTTTCTTCGTCTCTCTCTTTTCTCTTATTTATGATAAAGAGAGAGACGTTTATGCGTCTCCGATGCCTCTCTTGAGTCTCTTTACGTTTCTTCGTCTCTCTCTTTTCTTTGTTATATACGAAGTTTTTTCGTAATATACTTTTGGCTGGAATGCCACACCATAAAACGCCCCGTATTCTGTGAGTGTGGAATGCATTTTCCTTGTTCCGTCGGAAAATCTACGTAGTAAACGCGGATTTTCCAGTTTAGTCTGGTACGTCCCCCTACGTCTTCTACGTCGTATATTCTACATTTTTTTGCAAAACGAGAAGCCAAAGTACACAAGGCACTCATTCCTCGTAGTTTCATTTGACTGTATAATAAATTCACGACGATCCACAAATTTTCGTCGAGAAATAAGCCGAACGCAAATTTGGTAATTTCGTAAAGGCACAAGAAAATGAACTTTTGACCTCATTTTGATATAAAACCTTGATTGGACATAGATAATGTCTATAATTTATGTGCCATAACGTCCCGATTATTACGTGATGATTATGTTGATTTACGACCGCTCGTCCAAATTGTGTTGTAAGAAAATTACAACGATTTACAAGCCAACAAAATTGTGACAATTATAACATGAATTCTTAATTCAAATATTAAAAAAAAATTTCAATATTATGTTATTTAATGTAAATACAATTTCAATATTTGTATCGTCTCTCTTGGTTTGTATTGCAATGTTATGAAATTCCACTAATGTGTTTAGTCGCCGCTTCTGAATTTTTTCTCTAATCATGGACTTTCGTTATATACCAATTAGACGCCATTAGACTAATCACGCAACGTATCATTACGAAATCACTCTACTGCCGCTGAACGACTCGTCATTTTTCTTACTTACTTCCGGCATTAATATCTTATTAGATTTCGATTCGTTAAACTTTATCACGACGTATACGGAAGCAAGGATGATGCACGACGAACTTTAGAATATTACGCGCCAAATGATACATATCATATATACATATAGCATATTTTTCCGTCGATTCGACGTTTTCCGTTTTTTCAAACAAGGATCTAGGCAACGTAGCATCTATTCATAAAATTGACAGTTTTTCGTCTAGCATATTTTTCTCCGTTATAATA
>NJRL01000275.1:186985-209924 GCA_003063815.1 Aphaenogaster rudis | reverse complement strand
GCAAATAAAAATTGGCGAATTTCAGTGAATGGACAATTTTAATTTTAGGACTATCAGTGGCATCTTTTTGCCCTCTTAAAATATGTTTAAGAGATGGTTCCGCATGTGAGCGATTACGCTCGGAAATATATTTGAAAAATTAATAAAATTAACAATATAATTCTTATCGTGATACGATTAACTTCCTCGCGATTATCATTTTATCTTGTCTTCGTTATGACGACGCAATAAAAGTTGGCAAATTTCAGCGATCGAACGATTTTAATTTTAGGACCAGCGGTAGCATTTTTTTGCCCTCTTAAAGTCGTGTAAGCGATTGCGTTCAGGAATATATTCGAAAGATTAATAAAACGAACGGTATACATAAAAATTGATTAATTAGATTATCATTGCTCAATTAGTGAAACAGATTGGAAAATGGACTTACAAGATAGCTGGGTTCACTTTTCCGAATCCTACGGGAACCACGACGCCCTTCACATTTTGCAGCGCCAAAAGTGTCTCGAGCTCGGCGAGTCTTTGATCGGAAAGGCGTTTCTGCCGACTGCAACAGATCGACATGTTACAAATTCTCGTAGGGATTGTTCCACGAAAATATGACATGGAAAAGTGCGCGACTTTTTCAGAGATTATTTTGCGGAAATTGCAATTCGCGCGGCCGTCAACAATCGATTATAACTGCGACAGTTTAATCTCGATACTCGGGAGAAAAAAAGACGTTGCCTCAATAGCTGCGTTAATCTTACAAGCGTACGCGACACAGATAGAGCGCGCGACAAAGCTTCGGCTATGTTCAACAAACACGTTATCATCGTATGCGAAGGTTTCAGAGAGGAAGTCGGTCACTTCATCCGTGAATGATCGAGATCGTTGGATTTGAAACTATTACACTCTATCGTTCGATATATCCGTATTAGATTATTCGTACACTGAGAAAAATGTTCTGATTATACCAACAAGACGTACAAAAATCATAACGGAATTTCTGGTTATCGTGATTGAATTTCTGGTTATCTCGATATTTTACAGCCAGAATTTGATAGACTTAACTACAAGCATCTGGTCCGTACTCTCCGGTTGGATCTACCGAATTTCCGATTTATGCTATCAGGTTTTTTTCCCATGTATAGCCGATTGTAGCTTTTACCCAATAAAGACTCAAAATGAAATTGTATTGTTTCAAATAAATCCAATTTTATGCTAGAAGCGGCACGATATCGAACGAACGAACCCAATTGGCGATGTAAAAGCCGAATCACCGTTGAATTTGGACCTCGTCGATCGGGAGAGAACAAAGTGTTGCAATAATTTTACGAATTGCCTCACACACGGCGTTCCGAACGACGCGACTTCTCCGAAAGAAGATATCATTATACTTTCACGGGTATTGTCTTTAAAATTATTTAGAAGTTTGCGGGTTATCACTGTGTCTCGATACATCATTAACGCTAATGTTTTATGAACATTGCAGTTCACTTTTCGTCAGAAATATCAGATTGTTCTTCACCCTGATGAAGTAAACTGCAACGTTTACGAAACATTGGCATTAATGATGTATCAAGACACGATGATAATCCATTAGTTCTAAGAATTAGAAAAAGATAAAGAATAAGTTAAACCAAGATTAAAATTAATCTACATTGGTAGAAATGAACGTAAGTCTAAAGTTCTAAGGGAGAAACTGTACGTGAACAATCGTATCTTCAAAAACGTAAAACAATCGTGTCTTCAATTGCTTAAAGGTTTGTGAATTATCATTGTGTCTTGATACATCATTAATGCCAATGTTTCGTGAATGTTGCAGTTTACCAATGTAGATTAACTTTAACCTTGGTTTTAACTTACTCTTAATCTTTTTCTAGGTCTAAGAATTAGGAAAAGATGAAGGGTAAGTTAAACCGAGATTAAAATTAATCTACATTCGTAGAAATGAACTTGATTAGACTTCTAATATGATTAGATGATTAGACGATTAGATGATTAGATGATTAGACTTCTAATATACATTTCTCCCAATGTAGATAACCTTTAATCTCGGTTTAACTTACTGTTTATCTTTTTTTAATTTTTAGAACTAGAAAAAGATAAAGAGTAAATTAAACCGAGATTAAAGTTAATCTATATTGGTAAAAATGGACATAACTTGAATTTCTTTAGGTCGTACCTCAGGAGCCAGTCAGCCGGCCTGGCGTACGCCACTTCCGACAGCAGGGCCACGAGCAGGATGCACAGAATCGGCGTGCCGACCGATAGATTCATCTTCGCGCGCACCACAGTCAATTTACGAAACGAGCGAGAGCCGAAGTTGATCGTTGACGTTTGTGCCACGAGAGTTCTACGACTAGTTCTGATGACACAGATCGTCACACACTTGTTGCCTCTTCTCCTCGCTCTCTCTATCTCCCGCGTCTGTCGAGAATCTCCGTACGTCTCCTTTTCACTGATATCGATTCCCAACTCGATACGATCGCACGTCGTACCCGATCCTTCCTCTCACGTCGGTTTTGCCTCCTGGTGAACTGTAGCTACTCTCGGCCGCATCGAGCATATATACCCGCGTTGCCGCCCTCCCTATCCCCACGCCACGACGAGATCGTCCCCCACCTCGGCACGGATCCACCCTCGCTTTTTACGCAATATACCCACTCACGGCCCTCTTTTCTAAACTCTTTTCTAAATCCACTTTCTTCCCCTTTCCCCGCCCGGCAAACGTGTACAATCCCTTTTTTCACCTCCGCGACCACGTCATATTTGAATATATCGTGCAACACACGCCATAAAGTTCTTATCGCTCGGCGGATCCTTCCTTCGCACGTAGATCGTGAAATCGACGATAGAATTAGTGACGTGCACTTTTCGAATATCGTAATTCGGTAATTAAAATTAAAAAGTAACAACGTCGCGATATGATTGTAAAATAATAAGCGATCTCGCGCCAAATCGAGAGATACATATGTCCCGAACTCCATCGTCCTAGAATGAATCTTCCGGTTTGTACTAATCTCTGTGTCTCTTTGAGTAAAATTTGCCGGACTTCCGTGATTATCCGACTTGCGCAGCAATATCTCGGGTACTTTGAAACTAATTACGATGGCGCGTACTTAAAAACTTTAATTACTCTCTTTGTGTAATATACAAATTACGCGATTCTGCGTCATGCCCGCTTGCTCACCCACGTCGCTGAACTGGAGGACAAAGGTCCTGCTTCCAGGATCCGTTTTAGCCTCCTATGAGACACAAGCCGATCGTCTTCTCCGTTCTTCCCAGACAACGCAATATTTTCTTTGCGACATTTCGAGAGGATGAGTAACGGAAGATTAATAAAAGCGATGAGGCTGCCTCGCAAAAAAAGGAACAATCGTGCGAGAAATTAATAATAATGTTTTTTAATGACAAAAAGATGTGAATATTAATTCTTCTAATCGACTTTCACTTAATAAATAGTTATTATCGCTCATTATGCCTTTTCTCGTTGTTAGGTTTAGAATTTTATCGAAATGCGCCGGATGACAAACGATAAAATTATACGCGAATGCATTGCTATTATTATCGTTCGCAGCGCATTGTTTTCGAAATTGCCCATGTTTTGTCTTCCGCTTTATCTCCTTCGAATTGTTATTATTAATTCTCCATATTATGTAGCGATGTATAATGCTTTTCGCGCGTAAAAGATATATAAAGGATTATAGAACCAACAGGGGAATGCTTTTTTTTATTAAGAAGGTTCAGGTGCTACAAAAAAATCCAACCAGTCTCATGAAATTTTAATATATTGTTCTGCAATGCAAAATATAATTATGTGAATTTTTTTGGAATTTTTCATAGTCACGTTTTGAAAAAAATAGACTCAAAAAATTTTACTTTTTAGCATAGGTTCTTATGGGAAATGACATATAGTGCACAACTTCAGAATGAAATAATGCAAAAAAAATGCAAATGATAAGAAAAGAAAAATATGCACTTTATAACTTAATATATTTACAAATAAATGAGTGAAAGAAAGGGGTAGGTTATCGCACATTTCGTAGAGAAATTAATTATTAAACATGAAATTGCCTGATTTTTCGTCTGCTACTCTGCTCTCTTAAAAATGAACGCAAACAAATATACTTGGTAACATCGCAAATGAGTATAATAGAGGTTATACAGCGGGGCATTTGAATAGAAGTTGCGATGTGTTTGATAATATGAAAAGTTTTTAATAAATTATGCATGTTATTAAAAGTCAATTATAAAATAAATAATACTTTCTTATATGACATATTTATCACAAGTTGGATCATAAAAAGTTAAGTAATACTTGTTATGCAACATTTTTGGTAACATTTTTTGTATCATAACTTATTTATTAATTATAACTCATAATTTTATAGATAACATCTTTTACATGCAAAATCACATCAGAATCACTTGCAAAAGATAAAGAATTTAAGTATTGTAAAATATTGTTCAAAATCTTATTACTTTTAATAAGTTGAGGTTTTCCATTAATCTCATTTCTTAGAAAATGTATTGTTTTATCTTTGCCTTCACTACGATATTTATTAAGGCTGCGTTCGGAAACATCACCCGAAGTATCTCAAGTGTCATTTTATCCTTGTTTAACATTCGGTGAACAACAAGGATAAAATGCTACATGGGGGCACTCGGGTGATGTTTCCGAACGCAGCCTAACAAGTATATCATAGCTTCTCAGTGAGAAATAAGAAGTCAAAATAATATCGAAATGTAGTTTCGATATCAAATAAGAGTCGAAATGATATCGTAATGTACATTTCGATATCAAATAAGAGTCGAAATATACATTTCGATATTATTTCGACTTGTTATTTCTCACTGGGTTATGCCAGACTCGGCTAATCTTTTTTGCGTACTAGCACTTATAATATTATTCATAGGTTCAAACGAAGATAATATTTTCTTTGTATTTGCATTTTTTTCTATCCTTATCAAAACTTCTTCAATGCCAACCCAATACTTCGATTCTTCGAACGCTAGTGCGCTGTTGCCAAGTTTTCCTTGAAATCCCCGGGTCCCACTACTCCCCCCGATGAAGCACCCGAACCTCCTTAATTCGTTTTAGCTCGTGACTTGCATAATTGAATAGTTTATTTAATTTAAAAATTACCTAATATTGCATAATGTATTGAATCGTTAATATAATAGTCTTTTGCGAAAAAAATATTTATCGATATATTATCGATATATTAAAAATCGATATATCATCAGCATGTAGAAAGCTTTTGAAAATATATTTATTCCAATTTATTAAAGTTTTGAGAGTTTTTATGTTAAAATATAATATTTGGAAACTATTAATACTAAATGATTCAATAAATAACAGTAATAGCAACAGGTTTATTAATTTATTAGAAATCTGTTCATCTTGGCAATATATAGAATGAAAAATGAAACCTTGAAAAAGATTAAATAATAATAATCTATCAATCATTTCATCGTCAATGGAGTTTTATGACCTTAAAGATCCTGTTTACACGGATATACACTTTGTTAACAAAATTAAATTTACTTTTGTGTCAAAAGTTACATCAGTGTTCACGAAACGGCCGATCCTTAATCCACTACGAACGCGCGACGATGATGGTCACAGATGTTAAGCTTATAAATTTCACGGTACTTCAGTTAACAAAGCGCACGATTTGTATTTGATTCTTCTGAGGATCGTCGTGGCTTCAAGGATACTGCGAGAAGGTAAGTCGAACGTTTCGTTGCACTAGCTTACTTCAAGCATGCCCGCTGACGTAAAGGTAAACTACACTTGGAGGGAAATACCTCCTCAATACTGGGAAATATGACAGACGGCTTATGACAGCTTCATTCGTAATCTCCTGAGATCTATTTGCAGACGCGCGGTTATCAACTTCGGCAACTCTCGATGACGGTCGATCTATTTTCAACCTGTTACGTTAATATTACATATTTTCATATCTCTCAAGACCCGGCTATCCATATGATATTACATTCGATCGTACATTACGCAATACGTTACACACATAACGAAACGAATCGACGTTACGCGCAGCGTCATAGTTCAAAGGACCGTGGAAGACTCTTGCGAAGATATTAACTGCACTAGGAAGAAAAAAGAAACGCGCAATTATATCACTTCGAGTGAAAAATAGAAGCTGTAGGATATACACTCACCCGCAAGAAAAATGGACCACCAAATTTTGTCACAATTTTTTAACATTTTTGAATAGCGATAACTCAGCGAAAAATCATCGTACTGAGATGAAAAGTTTTAAGATTTACAATTTACACTTTAATTTCCTTTTTGGTAAAGTTCCCTACGATAATTTGTATCTGAATTACAGATTTTACAAGAAAAAATTGTCCGTTTTGTAACATTTTTTTCAAAAGGGTATAACTTTATCAAAACAGGTAGTAGGAAAATGTTCTCTCAAATAATGGATTTGTTAGAAAATAAGTACACTTCAAAACACATACATTTTTGTACGAAACAACCGATTCCTCTGACCAGCGCACTAGTTTGAAAAAGAAAAAAATTTTCCCATTTTTCAGGTCTACGTTCAACATCTGCCATTTTGTTAAATATTTTATGTAACACAATTTACACTTTTTGGTTGTCAAGAGAAAGATCCAAGCTTTAATTTGAGCTTTGGTTCATCTCATTGTCAGTACGATGATTTTTCGCTGAGTTATCGCTAATCAAAAATGTTAAAAAATTGTGACAAAATTTGGTGGCCTATTTTTTTTGCGGGTGAGTGTATATAATAATAATTCGAAGCAAAGTGCATAATTCGTGAGTCCGTTTAATTTGTATTATCGATCGGATTGTAAATGTGCGTCGTGAAGCTATCTCGAAGAGTCGCATACTTCGTACACACGGGAAGAATGGTATTTTTTTGCTGAAGTATCTAAAAATTTGGCCAGCAAAACCGTTCTTTCCGTGCACCCAATTCTGCTTTCTAAATTTGTCATTTGTCATCGGTCGGCCGGTCGGTCGCCACGCGTTAATACCTTATCAATTTATCGCGTTTAAATCGCAAATACCAGCGAGTGACGCACAAATTGATACTCATTAAGCACGCTGACGACCGCTTATCGCGTACCGCGATGTACACTTCACGCTAAAAATAAGGACCGCCAAATATATTTCGCGCGAAACTTCGATAATACGCAGAATTTGACCGCACATTTATCATCGTTTCGTCAATTACAGAGTGGTACTTAAAATCACAATGCTTATGCTGTTCCAAAAGAGCCGCGGAATTTCCCAGCCGGAAATTCGATGAGTTCTGTACGCACCGTTCATTAATCTCAGTGTGTTGGTATTATCGATATATTTATTCATTCTAGGAAATACTTTAACATCGGACTTCGCTTACAACGCTTTAATCGTGGAATTTTTAAATGTATTTTTTATCTTTGACAAGGTATCATGAAACTGATATAATAAGATTAAGATTCTTATATCTCTCCCTAATACTTTTATAATATCTTATGGACCGATTTAAGCCAAGGAATTTGTCGGAATCATATCTTTTCAATTCTTTCTTGCAGGAACATTTATTTAAAATACCTCTTAAGCTAGCGCCAGACTATGCGCGATTCGTGATTTGTATATTTATGAATAGTGTGGAGGGAAAATTCGTCGATTTGCCATGCGCGATTCGCCATTCGCATTGATTCGCTAGCCGAGCGGTTTTTTGACGAAACTCGAAGTACGCGAATCAGTCATTCATGTCCCGAATGATATACTGCGAATCGTGAATAGTGTGCTAAGTTTACACTGGCGAATAACGAATGTCCAACTAAAGCTGGAACCAGACTATGCGCGAGTCGTAATTCGCGATTCGTGATTCGTATATTCGTGAATAGTGTAGAGGGAAAATTCGTCGATTCGCCATGCGCGATTCGCCATTCGCCATTCGCACTGATTCGCTAGCCGAGCTAGCCGACGAATTTTCCCTCTACACTATTCACGAATATACGAATCACGAATCACGAATTACGAATCGCGCATAGTCTGGTTCCGCCTTAATGTTTACAAATCACAAATCACGAATCGCTCATTATAATCTGGCGCTAGCTTTGATGTATGTTTTTATTAAAATTAGTTGTCGTAAATCCTGCGTGGGAACTTAAAGGTATATCTTTTGATGACAACAACATCGGGGAATTTCTTTTTTATCCAAGATTTAATTAAAAGAAGGGAATTCAATCGGAAAGAAAAAAGAATTAACTGATTTCTTAATAAAAAGAGAGAGAGAGAGAGAATGTTCTATAAATAAATCATTCGTGAATTATTTATTATGACTGTTTGAAATATCGCAGTAACTAAGGGCTGTCGTAAAATATCTTCTCTCGTATCATCTTGCGGCTTATCCACTCTCGCCGCTTATTGCGCGTCGCGACAAATACGTAGTTTATTCTCAATGTCGATGGAACGAAAAGGAATCACGCAGCCGCCACCTGAGATGCATATTTGTACTTTGCCCAAATTCTCGTAAACATCTGCGAGATAATGCGGACGAGATAATACTAGCTCTATGACCTAGATTATCACCGCTGTAAACGCTGTTACTGACAAACACTTTAGATCAAAGTCCCCTAATATCAGAAGACCCGGTAAAAAATTTTTCATATATAAATATATATAAACATATATAATTAAATATATATATATAAACATATATAATTATGTATGAAATATTGTCCATACATAAAATTTTTCATATATAATCATATATAATCATATATAAATGTATAGAAAAGTTATATATGATTATATAAAATTTTTTAATGAAAGATACTACCACTTGGGTTTTTCGAGATAGAGGCATTACGAGGCATAGTTTGGTACAAACTACCAATATAATTATATATGAAAATTTTTATGTATGGACATATTTCATACATAATTATATATGTTTATATATGTTTATATGTGTTTATATATGTTTATACATGTTTATATATGTTATACATGTTTTATATATGTTTATATATGAAGAATTTTTTACCGGCGAAAAACCAACATGTAACGTGTTTTTTGTAGCAAGCAAGTTTTATTTTTATGAAATTAGAGATTCCATGATGGGATTATAACAGATAGCTACTTGACCATATATATATTAATTATAATATAATCTTTTTTTCTCAATTTAGACCAAAGTCTCCTAATATCAGAAAAAGAACTATGATGCAACGTGTTTTTTGTAGCAAACAAGTTTTGTTTTTATAAAAAATTAGAGGCTCTTTTATTTAGTGATATCTGTTCTCAAGATAAGCATAGAGAACAACATTATATAATATAATTATATAATATGCGATACTGCTAACATTTTTTATCTTCTCGCAGCTTCATATATGATACTTTTGTGTGATATTGCGCATATCGCCTGTTTGTGCACGTACATCGCACGCGCGTTTAGTCACGTATCGTCGCAGGTTCGATGAAGCTTATTACGCACTTCTGATATTTCGGTAGCAAAAATTTGTGCAATGCACGAAATTGTTTGGAAAACGCGGATCCTTCGAATAGCTGTGGCGAGCGCAAAGATCCGCCGTACCTTATGCGGCGGAATTCGTAGAAACGCTTAATAAAAGACGTGAAACATCGTTCCGGCACTCGGGGGGCGGCCTGCTCGAAGGGTGAACGTAGGCGTAACGCGTTGAAAGAATTCGAAAATGTTGATGTCTTCATATCGGCACGTGTACAATTGTCTCTGACGCGCTACTTTATATCGAATTCTTAATATTAATTACATAAGTAAGTTAACAATCTAGATTGCGAAAAGATATAGTTACGTATCATATCATTATGGCTGTACACACACAGAAAAAAAAGTCTTCAATCAAGACGAATATATTTAAATTAACACTATCATTGTTTCATATATAAGCAAGAACATATTATTTTCTTAGAAGAATTTTATATTCTTATATTTCAAGAATATTATAAATTAATTTGAATATTGTAATTGTTACATAAAGAATACAATAATAAGATTAAACTGTATTATCTTTATAAATATGAATATTCTTGGTTTGAAAGTATTGTTATTCTCTATCCAATATTTTTTGCTTTCCATTAATAAAAATTATTTTTGAATAATAAGACTATATAATTTTCTTTATTGAATTATATATAAAATGTTTCGATGAAAGTAATATTTCTTCGTTTAACGCTATACAATCTTATTTTAAGATTTACATGTCAAAAATAAAGATATTTTTGAAATAAGAATGTTCTTTTTTTCTGTGCATTACCCGGTAAAAAATTTTTCATATATAAACATATATAAACTTGTATAAACATATATAAACATATATAAACATATATAAACATATATAAACTTATATAAACATAATTATGTATCAAATATGTCATACATAAAATTGCTTATATATAATCATATATAACTTTTCTATACATTTATATATATGATTATATACAATTATATATGAAAAATTTTATGTATGGACATATTTGATACATAATTATATATGTTTATATATGTTTATATCTGTTTATATCTGTTTATATATGGTTTATATATGAAAAGTTTTTTACCGGGATATAGCATATATATTTACATTTATAACAATGCATACATTCTTATCATGAAGAAAAATAATGTTGTATATTAATAACTTTGAGTTTAATTAGTAATAATTTTAATTCAATAACTGTATTAATAAAATACGTATGCTCTTGTTTTATTAAAATTGTTATTGAATCAACAAGATTATTTTCAATTAGACTTAATGTTATTAATATAATATAATATCTTTTTTTCCCGTGTATATATATATATATATGCTCTAATTGCTAGGATAATGGATTAATAATACTAGAGACGTTGCAATCCATATTACGTATAATTATTATATGCAGATCGTATTTTAAATTCTAATGTAATGAATTGGTATAAATGTAATGAAATATTGGAATTATTGCATAGAATTATTATACGTTCCAGAAAAATGTTCCATACGCAAAAGAATTCCGATTTAAAAAGGAAGTGTTCTAAAAAGATTGAAAGGGCAGAAGTCGCTTATCATTGTTGTACTAGTGATATGTGTAGCACTAATTCACTGCAACAAGTTTCGACATGCACAAGCCTGCACAAGGTTGCGAGAGGTGCGCGAATAAAGCGAAGGAAGCCATAAAGTAAGCTTGACGGAGCGCGGAGAGGGAAAATTGGCTCGTTATAGTCGCAGTGATCACGTATACAATGCATGTTGTGTATACAACGCTTGTAAAGTGTAAGATTCTCTGAAAGAGAGTGAAATGCTTTTCTCGGGAGAGACAAACGGGACAAACATGTTTCGTTTGCCGGTTCCAGAATGCACATCATTTTTCTTCGAATTTACTAACTTGACTGTTTCAAGCATTTTTTAGGAATATTACTGACCCAAATTGATGGAAAATCAACAATATCCAACTTTTGAGAAGCGAGATGTAAAGTAAATTTGGAAAACAAAAATAGGATATTGGCGGTTGTAATATCGGCGATTTCTTCTCTTAAAAGTTAGCATAGCTTAATCAATACATATGATATATAATATACATAATTTATATATAATATATAAAAAATATATAATACATATATAATTATATTATATTATATTATGTATAATTTATATATACATATATATATATATATATATGCGTGTATATGTATATAATATTATTCGCTTAGTATTCAACACACATAACTCAATCCACTTATTGTTAGTCAGCGATACGTGCAAAATGGATCGTTTGATTTGATATCAGATAATGAAGAATCGATGGGAGAGCAGTAAGGAATTTCTGTCATCTTAATGATAAGATTGTCGATCGGAGATATGACGCATTAACTACTGACCAAACGCGGAAATTATCACACGTAACGCAAATTCTGAATTCGAATCAATTTAATCCAAATAAATTGTTTATAAAAACCAGCTCATATCTTCTGACGACACAAAGATATTTTAGATATATTTACCAATATATATTATACAGAGGATAATAAAATCCGATTATGAATACTTTTAACTTTTAATAATTGTTTTGTTTTTGCACTGTCGAGGTAATTTATACCTCGTTTTCAAATTTGTTCGTTTAAAAATGTTAATTAATTCATTTTCAAAATGTGTTCTTCTGATCAGTATGATCGTGAAAGAAGGCACTTTTAAAACCTTCAAAACAAAACAGATATCAATGATAGGCCGGTATTCATAGTCGGTTCTTATTTTAAGACCAAGTAAGTAACGTCTTAAGACGCTAATACAGCTCTGTGAAGACATCTTAAGATTGTACTTGTAAGACAATCTTGCGTTTATCACCCTCTTCTTGTAATGTGGTTAGAGGAAAAAGAATACGATTGATTTGCAAGGCAACTTATTAATATTTTACTACCCAGAAGCCTATTAATCAGCTTTTTATTTCCATCAGCACTTATCGAACAGATTATTAGGCATTTTCGACGTTAATGATTCATTTGTTATTTTCTTAACTGTTATGTTCAATGATTGAAGTATTAAATATCTGCAAACGTTGTAAAAAAAGATGAATTCTATTTTTTTAAATATTTTTTTCTTTTCGCGCGACAAACAAATCCGAGCCGGTACATTGAAAAAAAAATTCTTGGTAAACTTGTGGAGATGCATTTAGTAATACTTTTTTTTAAGTATTTAATTATTAATTAAAAATTTGATTATTATTATTGATTATAATAATAACAACAAAACATTTTGTAATAATTATAAAGATTTGTAATAATTATAAAAGTGTAAATTTTGTTTAGTTGAGCTAACTAAATTATGTAACACTTATACGTTTAGTTGAAACTATTTCACCAAGCCGGCTTGGTGAAAGAATAGCAACTAAACGTATAATAAGTGTTACATAATTTAGTTGGCTCAACTAAAGAAAATTTACTCTTTTATAATTATTACAAATGTTTATAATTATTATAAAATATTTTGTTATTATTATTTTAATCGGTAATAATAATCAAATACTTCAAAAGAAGAATTACTAAATGCATCTCACAAGTTTACCAAAAATTTTTTTTTCAGTGTAGTAACAATGTATCCGCACTCAACCACAAGTACCGGTATGTAGTGCATCTCGACTTCATTCGCGAGCGGTCTGTAAAGTGTAAAATACTACGCGGAGATTTTACGGCAGATACGCTCGATGCAAGAGTCGATGCAACAGGTGCTAAAGCGAAAGAGCCGCTCGCATTTGTCGTTATTCGACGATGTCCCGCGCTAAAAAATAATTCGTCACGCCGCGCCGATACGATCAGCATTTTATCTGTAATTGATGGAAAAAGGCATTGCACGCCCGTCACCTACTTCGGTCTATCTTTTCTGTGCCACGTCGTCGATAAGAACAGGAAATTTACGAGATACTGCTCGCCGCCAAGATGCCAATGACTAAGCGCTAAGAAATTAATCGAACGGAGAGATCTCGGCGTATCGCGCAACTCGGCGTATCGTTCCTCCTCTTCGTGCTATCGTACATCTCCACATCGCCACGCTTCTGCTATGCTGAGCGAGCAACACGCGAAGATAATTAAGACAAATACAAACATGCGCGAACGCGCCGAACGTGGTCTGAATTATCGCCATCATAATAACGATAAGCAATTCCTCTGACTGTCGCGGCACTCTTGTGATTATTTGTTGTCCTCTCGCCGACGTAATTACGTATTAACAACTTTCCTATACTCGTTCGCCGCCGTCGAGGATTAGAGGCTCGATTATGTAAGAAAGGGGGGAAGGGGAAAAAAGCGTACCCGTAATAAGCATCCAATGTCCGGCTTCGCGCATGCGACAAGGTGTTTCCTAAGCGATTCTCTCCGCGTCTCGCGGGAATGTCATTGTGCCAGTTGCCAATGCTAATGGAATACCTAAGTCTAAGGACCGACGTACGAACGCGCGTGGGTATTAACGCGATGACTGTACGATTTAATGCGCCTCTCAGTGCCGAGTTGGGTAATAAAATGGCCATCCATTCCACAATTACGGAGAACCCAAGTAAAACAGAAAGTCAAAATGACGCCAAATGACACCTTTAACAGTCATTTAAAGATAATTTTGGTGTCATTATGACGTCATTTTAACGTTATCGTGACTTCCTGTTCTGCCTGGAACCCTAGAAGCATGATGCGATTCGCGTCGCTTTAAGACCGACGTATAATTTAATTCGCCTAATAATTAATATAATTTAGAAAATTAAAAATAATAGGCTCGTTATATGCAAATGCAATAATAGATAGGAAAAATGGTCAATAAAAACGAGCAATATTTATGATGGAATATGAAATTAAACAATTGTAATTTATTGTATATGTAAAAAGAGAAAAAATATAAATAAAATTAAAAACAAAAAATATTGACGTTTCGACTGTACTTAGTCTTACTCATTATATAAAATAGACATTATATAAATTAATTTAAACCATAATAGAACTTCTGAAACAGTCAGTAAAAGTAACGATAAAATAATATGATATCATGAAAAACATAAATAATATGATATCATGAAAAACATAAATAATATGACACGTCATGAAAAAAATAAATAATATGACACATCATGAAAAAAAAAAATATAATATGACATATCATGAAAAACATAATATAATTTATATCAGCATAATTTGTGCATTACCGTGCAATTTGTATTGGTTTGGTACAAGTATTTTTTTGTTCTATTTAAATAAAAATATTTAATTTTAAGTAAATACACATGTTATCTTAAGTATATTATTTTGTACTTTTACATTTAAAATAACTATTTTATAAATAACCTAATAATATTATAAACTTAACTAAATTGTTTTCTAATATTCAAAAATCTAATTATCTTGAATATAAAAATGATCTAACAATAAATATTTTCTAGAACGGAAAGACAATAAATATTTAATTAAAAATTATAAATATAAATATTATAAATATTTTAATCAAGAAATTTAATTTATAAGCTATTAGGACCCACCGAGTGCATAATTTTTTGTGTTAAGTAAAATTTTTTTGTATCAAGATACCTTTTCTCTTAGCGTTTGTTTTGGAAAATGAAAATACGTGAAAGTGAGATACTTCTGATGGATCGAAAAAAAAAACCGTCTCGTTTTCGTCAGCTGATAACGCACGCGCCGCGATACTGAAACGCAATGACGCGATACTTCTCAGCTCGGCGATACGCGCTTCGTTAGCGAGACTTCCCATTACGTCATGGTACTCGTACCGGCATTCCCAGCTCGAGAGCACCTAGACGATCCTATCGCTCTCGCAAAAAAACGACCTCCTTGATTCGCCTCGCGGCGTGCCGGGCATTCGTTATGCACGAACGCCAATCTATTATTTAAACGCATCTCGCGCATTGAATAATCCGACGATAAATTAAGAAATCAAGCTGCACAAAAAATAAGAATGCGAAATCGGATAAAAAATTTAATGTATTGTGTCGACGCTAAAAGGCTACAAAACTTACATCATCGGTGAATTAGGTACACTGAGAAAAAAAATTTGTTGAAAAACTAAAATATTTAGTCCGATACGTTCAACTAAAACATTAGTTGGTTTAACTGAACATTAGTTGAATTAACTAATTCTTGATTTAAAAATTTTGATGGTTGACAAGAATGAACTATACCTTTTTTAATTCAATTAATGTTCAGTTAAACCAACTAATATTTTAGTTGAACGTATCGGACTAAATATTTTAGTTTTTCAACAAATTTTTTTTCTCAGTGTAGTTATAAATATTCGATTTTTACACTGTATATCATTCTTCTTTTCCCCCTTCTAAAAAAGGCACATTTATCAAAAACTCGAATATATCAAAGCCTTTTTTCCGCGATGCTGATTGGCTATTGTGCTACCGCGTCTCGGCTTGCTTCATAATTCATGTGTTGTTTACAGTTGTCAAATCAATGAATCAGTGCATGTTTACAGTTTCTTTCTTATTAAATAAATTATGTTATTAATTCTGTCATTTAAAATGTATAATTTTCGAGAATATAAATGGCGCGCGCTTTGTAATGTTTTAGCAATATTAAATTGCACGTAGGTGTTCCGCGAGCACGTGCTGAAATTGGAATGGCGGGGAATAAAGATAAATTTCGTGTTTTCAATTAGACGCGCTAATAACCGCGCTATTTTTCTCGCTGCCCGCGAGCATTAGGTCGCGGTGCGATAACCCGTTCTATTTTGGTTACTCGAGATGCACGAGCAACGGGATTCGAGTCTCGTGCGAAAGTCGATTAATAGACACAATGGCAAAAAAGTTGATAAGTGCATCGAATATTTCCGCGATAAGCGAAGCGAAACATGAACTCGCGAAACTGCCGCGAAACCCCGGATACGCGTCCATGCCTAAGATAGCTGCGCTCGATATTGTAAATCTGAGATGCAAGCTAGTAGATGACGAACTTGAATCACGTGATCTTGGAACAAATAGAGAGCACCGAGATTAATTCCGAACGATTCTGAGCTGTCACATTATTCTGTTTCTGAAATGTTAATATTGAACGGAGATGGGATGATATGCAGCAAAAAGATGTGAATTGTTAAACAATTTTCGGAATTTTTAAAAAACGGACATCTTCGATTTGCAAAACCGAACGCAGTAGATATTGTGTGAGGATGGTTAAGCGAATCTCAAGCGCGAATGTGTACACGGAAGAAATGGTTTTGCTCAAGTATCTAGAAATTTAGCCAGATACAGATCTAAAAAGAATTTTACAAAACAAGAAATGGTAGTTTCTTCGCCAGTCAATTAAACAATAAATTAAAGCAGATGTATTCGACGTGTCTGGCAATTTATTGAAGATGTCACATCAACAACGTTTCGATCGTGAATTCGATCCTCCTCAGGTTTATAGAGAGACGAACAAAAAACAATCCGTAGCTCAACCATTGTGCACGCAATAAGTCACGTCTATGGACTAACATTACATTACGCATTAATAATATTCACATAAATAATAAAAAACACCACTAAAATAGTACTATGTGTAACTTACAAGTATTGTTCGCCGATATGAAATAGAATTAAAAATTTTGTCAATTTGAAAGACACCATACGGAATTCTAACGAGCACGAATCAGGAAAAACGTCCAAACCACACAGTATATGAAACAGTTATGACGAGAGGGGAGGTCGGAGATAAGTAACTAATTGTTTATTTATAAAATTCTTATTACTTTGTCATAAATCTTAGATAGATTGTCCGTGTCCTTCTGTAACTTAATCGTTGTGTTATTCTTTTTGATGAGAAGCATTTCAGCAATTTCACTATTTAGGTGAAATAGTTTCAACTAAACATATGATAAGTATTACATAATTTAGTTGGCCCAATTAAACAAAATTTGCTCTTTTATAATTATTACAAATATTTATAATTGTTCCAAAATGTTTTGTTATTATTATTATAATCGGTAATAATAATCAAATACTTCAAAAGAAAATATACTAAATGCATTTCCCAAGTTTACCAAAAATTTCTTTTTTAGTGCATCCTACATAATTATTTTGATAATCCAACAAAATTATTTTCAGATCTGTATCCGGCTAAATTTTCAGATATTTCAGCAAAACCGTTCTTTCCGTGTAAAGGGAGAAAAAAACGCAAAGTCAATTTTGACTTTGTTTCCTCTTATTGTTAGTCACTATCCGCTTCCTCTGAGCGCTCGGTCAAGCAACTCTTGAGATTTCCCCGTTCCTCGCCCACCTCATAGCGGGAGGCATGACGTCGCGCGGGATTAAAAATAGCTATAGTCCTATCATTAATAACGTCGATGCGCGTTGGTTCATCGGATCGGAACGAAACCGTGACGAAACCGTAGCGCGGCGGGGGTCGGGATTTTATACCGTTTCTGTGAAGCATCTTACGCGCGAAATAATCGCGCGAGCGTCAGCATCTTCGAGGAGGAGAGGGAGGAACGGAATGATGGATCATCGCATGGAGAAAGAAACAGAGAGAGAGAGAGAGAGAGAGAGAGAGAAAAAACACGGTTTTACTGTCTCTCCATAAGTGTTACAGGTGCGTCATTCCGTTTTGGAGCATGTTGATCAGATGTTCTTGATCGATGCGTCCGCGACGGTTACATCATCTTCACTTCCAAGTATTGCTGTTCGTCCGGAGCGGCCGAGCGAGTAAGAGCATCGCACGCACTTCAGAAGGCGAAAGAAGAGAAAGGAGTTAATCATGCGATGTAAGATGTAAGATAAGAGCGAAAGTAGCGAAGGAAGAGACATCCGGTAAAAGCTTAAGCCGCCATTGGCGCGGATGCAAGTGATCGCGTGGATGAATGAGAATGATGTAATAAATTCTGAGGAATTGGAATAGCGGATTATTCGCATTGTGTTCGCGCGTTGGCGCGTTGGAGTGGAGATTAAGGTGGAAGAAAAGAGAGATGGACGATAAGAGGAGAGAATTTAAATCCTATGGAGAGATAGCGGAGATAGTGGTACAATCTGTTACAACCGATCGGAAAACGATCGATTCGTACGCCGACGCATTGCGCGTATCTGCACGACCATAAATATATTCGATTCGACGGTCGCAATTTCTAGAATCAGCTCTCACTTGACGAAATTTCATCGCGGACACAAGCGAAAGTTTAGTTCTGAAATATAATTCTAAAAATACATATATATTTTTATTTATTTATTACATATTTCTTTTTAGATTAAATAAAGATTAAATATAGATTCAATATAGATTAATAAATATAAAATTATATGTCTCGTTATCTATTCTTGTCTCATTATTCTTATTTTTAAAATTATATACATATATGCATATATTATATATTTATATATAATAATATATACACGGAGAAAATTTTATATTAAAAATTACTATGTGTAGCAGTAACCGTGGACCATTGCTGGGATTATAAATTATTTTTACTATATTTTCCATAGAAAAACATAGTAAAAATTTTTCTATGGAAAACATAGTAAAAATAATTTATTAATCTCTTTGTTCGACCTAACTGGCCCATTTATTGTAGAAATAAATTCTTAGCACAACGTTTCGATCCTCGCTTTGGGTCCTAATGTGGTGTGAAAGAATCTTCTTCTTCTTTCACCACAGTAGGACCCAAAGCGAGGGTCGAAACGTTGTGCTAAGAATTGATTTCTACAATAAATGGGCCAGTTAGGTCGAACAAAGAGATTAATAAGTTAATTATTTATTGGCGGTAAAACATTATTATTTAATAGTAAAAATAATTTATAATTCCAGCAATGTGGTCCACGGCTACTGCCATACATAGTAATTTTAATATAAAATTTTCTCCGTGTACACATATATATAGTACTAAAAATAAAAATAATGAAACGAGAATGGATAACGAGAAGGGCGTTATATGCGAAGGCACGTAAAGCGTGATGTGCGTGTCTAAATCAGCACAAAGGTCCACCTAAGGCTGCCACGTATCCTCGAGCGTCCTTGCATCACAGTGATAATGCCGTCCTTACTGTCCGTCGAGGTTGACACGCGTCATTGAATAATATCTATCTACCTGTATACACATGTAATTCTTACAAATGGAATCCGCCTGTTAACGCTTACGCACACGCAACGTCTTCGTAATAGTCGGATAATCGCTTTATATAAAATCGCGAGAGCCCGAAATAATGCGGACGCGTGTAAATAGGACGCGTTCTTGGAAAGTCGTTTGCTGAAAGCCTGCAGGTCTAACGTCATCGTGCCTCTCTCGTCTCGTCGAGCGGTACTCTTCGGAAGTTCTTTTTCTCGCGAGTACAGAGATTCGCGAAGATTTAAAATTCCTCAAGAAACGAGCGCATTGCATATGTCACGGCACACACGCAGCTTACAACAGGATACGATCCGACATGTCTGTGATAACGACAAGGATAACGCGAGGTACAGAGGATACGGTCTTTCTTCTAAAGAAGTTCGAGAGACGGCGAAGTAAATAACACTTTAATTTCCGGCATTCCGAAATGAGTCCCTGCATCAGAAATGCATCCCTTCACGATATGGAAATGAAAGATATTTCAAATTTCTCTTCCAAGGGAGATAATGCTCGCGATACTGCGAGCGATTCGCATTTATCGAACATGCGATATATACGTATGAGTCATTTCTGGGTTTTCACTTCAATATTGATTTCTCGATAAAATCATAAATTGCTATCGTACGTTATTGTTACGAGTAATACGGTTTGGCTTTTGAATATAACAACGCGGCACGGCAATTTCGAAGTCGACACGTGTAGTCGCATCGCGATATTTCTATTTCGCTTCACGCATTCTCGCGATGCAGCGAACGCACATATATAAGGTAAAGACAGGTAATATGGAACACCTGTTTTAAATTAACATTATTCTGATATGAATGTATATTAAAACTTTTGATTTACGCAGATCTCTTGAGAGATATGTTAGTTATAACGTCCAATGAAAGTCTCCAAAATTTAATTCCAACTTCAATATTAACAAAAAAGTAAAAAGTGTAAAAATGGTAATCTAAAAAATGAGATATAATATAAAGTAGGTCAAATTTCAGGAACAATGACAAATAACATGACAAATAAAATGCAATTGTTTATTTATCTTTTGACAAATAACACATAAAATATAAATCGTAAAATACGTTGTTTAAAACAAGAAAATAATGGTATTTATTTTTTCAATTGAAAGCGGCAGCACATGAGACAAACATTTATGCAATTGATTCTAAAACAATAAGCTATACGCGCGTGAGTATTTTATCACAAATAAATGTGGGTAATATACAATATATTCCATATTCTCTTTTTTAGGGCAATGCTGTCAGATTTTCAGAGCAAAAATAAATAAATTTGATATCAAAGAAAACCGTTTTCACACCGAATTCGTTGTTCATTATGTTACGTTATGTAACAATTGCAACAACTTCCAGTGATAACAGTGTTTTATTTTAAAAATAAGCTTCTATTACCTGCCTATTCCATATTACGCCTGTCTTTACCCTACATCCTATAAAGTCAATAATCGTGTGAAACAGGGGTGTAAGAACAGGGGTGTAAGAACGCTAATAAATCATGACTACTGCCTATTTTTGAGAAAACTATTGTCAATCACTCTTGAGAACGATGCAATTTACCAGACATATTGAAGAACACTCTACGGAGAGTTATTTTCTTACTTAATTCTACTTTGTTAAGTTTAATAGCTTTTCAGCGGTTAACGATTGAAAATAAAGTCTGCGAATGGGATAAAATCATTCTTCAATTACTAACTTAAAATTAACTTTAAACGAGCTTCAATTTTAAATTTGATTTAGCTTTATTTTATTTGTGAGTTAGGAAATATCTTTCTTCTATATTCTCTTTTCTCTGAAACATTCTAATGTAATTTATTTAGTTGAATTTATTTTTTCGGATACTAATGATTTTTCAATTTTCAAATGCAGATAACGATTGTTACTCATTCTGCAATGAAATCACGGTGTACAAATCGTAATTGTTAATAAGCAAATCGTCGAAGCAACCATTATGTAACTAAACGAAATTAGAAAAAAAGAAATGTTCATGTTATCTGTAAAACGATATGTGTATCGCAGTAGTTATTAAATTCGGACAGATGGTCTTCAATCCCTTGGCACAATCGAAATAATATCCCGGATACAGGCTGAAATAAAAACGTTAACTGTTTCGAAGGTTGTTTTTATTAATAATCAGTTAATGCGCATTATCAGCATTTTGTTATTGAATAAAGAGACAATGAATTTAAATTTAATTTTAGACGTGATCGAAGAAGGTCTCCTCAAGTACCGCGTTCGAAAGCAACCGAGATGACTACGCTGGGATAACCCGTGGGGAATCTTCTCTTCGCCATTCTCGCACGCGTGTTTTTCTTCAGTTTTTGTTCGTCGAGTGAGAGAAGCTGGCTGATACCACGCAAGATAGAATTAAAAAAACATGGGTTGCGATTGTTTCCAAACAATCTTCATCCGGTGCTCCGGCGATTGACCATGAGTCATCTAGGAGGTAGAGCATCTAGCGTGAATTTCGAAAGATTTCAAATTTCTGTAATATATGTATTTGTTACAGGAATAATTTTAAATATAAGACTGCATCCATTATATATATAAAATTAGAACTCATTACGGCAGAATGGCTGTTGGTATATGCACCGCGGGTAAATGACTATGCAGAAATGAATATGCAAAGCTGAGTATGAGAAACGCAGCTTGTTTCATGATATACTTGTAGCTGGAACTCTAAGCTACAAGAAAATATACATGGAGAGCTACGCGCGTAAGTTTCCTACGAATCCATTCTATGAATAACGCAACAGAGTAGATATAAGGTAAACTGACTTTCGTTACTAGTTTCAGAGACCATCAGCTACGAAATAAAAAGTACATATTATCAAATAATTCTGCGATAATTTTTTAAGCGTGTAATAACTGAGATTTTTGCTCTATAAAATATTATATACCTTCATTAAAACGTTTAAAACGTAATGCGCGTCATCTGTTTCTCGTTTACACGGTAAGTTCATATTAGTTAAAAAAGATACATAATTTAATACAAAATAATTATTATAATAAATTATCTGGTAATATATATTTTTATTACATAGTTGATAGTTCTTAAAACTTATATAAGCCAGCGGCACACGGAGCGTTTTTTTCTGCTGGATTGCTTGCGATCTAGTAAATTACTATAATTGCACCACTCAGCACGCAGGATTTCTAGTAATTTATTAGATCGTAAGCAATCCAGCAGGAAAAAACGCTCCGTGTGCCGCTGGCTTTAAAAACATATAAGAACCGATAAAAAAGTGTGCAAGTAGAAACTTGCACATTGCTTCCTCATTTTAGTTGGTTCACAAAGCTTTCTCTATGAGGAAGTTTTTTTTATTTCTTCTTTTTTTTAGTTTGGCTTCCTCATAGAGGAAGCTTTGTGAACCAACTAA
>NJRL01000275.1:151267-165483 GCA_003063815.1 Aphaenogaster rudis | reverse complement strand
AGTATTTTACTGATTTGCAGTGCTATACTTATAACTATGATCATCAGTGACTATTCACTGCTTTTCAGTTATAATACACTGATTGACTTTAAGAGAGTAGGGCAAAACGACAAACGAGCGACATGTCTCGCGCGTTTAATAACGTTTTCGATTGAGTTGGATTTTGACTGACCTGGATTCGGTTCCATTGTAGATCCAGAAGAATAGTCCTATCATAGTTCAGATCTAAAAGTATAATCCAATCAGCGCAAGTTGCGACGTCAATAATTGCTCCGAGAGCGATTAAACCCAGCTCAATCGACAATGCTATAAGCGTAACATTAGCATATTTTTTTCAACGTGTATTGATGAAAATTATTTATAGGGTCGTTATTTTGTGGCGACTGATTTGACACCGAGAATTAACACCGTGGTGGGACGGTCTCTCAACGGAGCAGAAGAATATTATAAGGTAGGCACGTATGAGGTTCATGCCTCAGTTGCGGAAGTTACAGTGGTGGCGACGCACGGGTCGAGGCGGTTTACAAGCGGTTTTACGTTTATACGCGAGAGATACCGGCGTGGCGCAGGTAAGGAGAATGCAAGTGCATGCGCATTGCGTAAATGCAGCCGAAGAAAGTTCTTCCGTGTTTGCCTGGCGCGGAGCGGCCTGGTTGCATAATACTTTCGTTGCGGATGAAGGAAAGTATCCCTTTCGCTCTCTCTGTCCTGCACTCTCCTCACCCCCTCGTTCGTCCTCCTCTGCCAGCGGCCGCGCCGCGCGCGAGAATGCGGGCGCGCCCGGCAGATATTTTCTCGATCCTGTGCGTGCAACAGTTGGAAGTGTACAGGCGACCTCGGATCGCGCGATCGTCGAAATTCTCGATATTCCGATCGGTGTCGGTGCGGATCGATCGCGCGAATGCAGATTACAAAACACGGCCCCCGACACGGATAAAATGGTTTTCCCATGACGGGGACGGGGCGCGAGCGGATGTTGTCGGAAAATAACTCCGCGAGCGTACAAAGCGAGGACTCGAATTACAATCGAGTTTACGGCAACAGCTGCCCCCGGCAGATTCAATTACAGCTTCCGTTGAATACACGCCGACGGCGTATCTAAAGTGTTAAGCGGATTTCGCGCCGGAGTTCTTCGAAGCGACTTCGCCGCGCGTTTCGTCCGGGGCACCTCGCACTTTTTACCCCCGAATGTGCACACCGACCGCTTTATCCGCCGTCCCTTTCATCGTTATCGACGTACGTTAGTATTGTTGCTTTAAAACTATTAATTCCTCCGTTTGGACATTTTATCGTCCGGTCTAGCGATAAACACGAGTTAAATATATCCAAGTAGAACAGAAAGTCATGATGACGTCAAAATGATGTCAAAGGCGTCATTTTAGCATCACGTTATCATGACTTCCGTGTTCTACTTGGGTAATACGCGAGCGATAGTGGTCCGAGTGATGTCCTTCCACTTACAATACCGCACGTTTTTACAGCTGATATATAACTGTAGTAACTATATAGTTAATATAGTAACTATATAGTAACTATATAGTTAATATAGCAACTACATAGTAACTATATAGGTAATATAGTAACTATATATAACTATATGGTAGCTATATACAATTATATAGTTACTATATACAACTATAGTTCTAGAGAGAAACATTTGGGGAAAAGTGGAAGTGAGATACGATCTAAATCTAAGAATCAGAAGAAAAATAACAACTGGAGCAGAATAACAAATATATAAAGCTCCCTTGTTGTTTATATTCCTTTACAAAAAGTAAATGGATGTAAATGGATTCTATTAAAAGAAATAAATGGATGTCCGCTGCGAAATAATTATTTTAATTATTCAAAATCGCCCATTTAACAATACGTTAAACGCAATTATCCTGTGACGTATTGTTAAACGGGCAATTTTAAATAATTATAATAATTATTTCGCAACAGACATCCATTTATTTCAAAAGGAATATAAATAAAAAGGGAGCTTTAACATTTCACTATCCTGCTCCAGTTCGTTCCTATTCTTCTTATTCTTCTAGGCTGGTATTCCTAGTCCATTTTTATACTTAAAACTATCTTAAGTAACGTCTTAAGACGCTAATACGATTCTGTGGCCGAATTTGTAGTCTTAAAATAAGAACGGACTATGAATACCGGCCTATTATGAACACCGTCCTTAGTATCTCGTTTCTACTTTTCCCCAAATGTTTCCAGAACTATATGGAGAAAATTTTATTTAAAAAATTACTATGTATGGCAGTAGCCGTGGACCATTGCTGGAATTATAAAAATTTTTACTATAATGTTATATTAATAATTATTATTAATATAAACTCATTAGTGAAAAACATAGTAAAAATTTTTATAATTCCAGCAATGGTCCACGGCTACTGCCATAATTTTTAATATAAAATTTTCTCCGTGTATCAGTGTTGCAAAAGCATGTGGTACGGGTGTACACGATGTAGAAATGTACACGAGTGAACTCGAGGGGTCGCCATTGCCATTGTCGCCAAGCCCCAACAACCGTGCGGACCAGTCGTCACCCCTACGGAAGTCACTCCTCCGGTAGTTTCGCTGCGAGCAACGTAATCTATGCGTACGACGGCGAAGCAGCCTGGAACGCGCGCCGATCGATTTCTCGGCCTCGGTCGGCCCCCGCGCGCGACCGAGTTTCACCCTCTCGACCCTTCGCGCACAACCCCTTGGCGCATGTGTGCCAACACTGCCAACGGGTGATTCCCCTCCCCATGCACACACGTGATTTCCGGCCGTCCCGCGCGGCTGGCGGACGGCGAGGCGACGTGCGACGGTGACGGTAGTGCGACGCGCCACTGCAGTCGCGCAGTACCGCGACACAGTGCGACGTGATACGACGGTGCGACGGCGACGTCGACGACGAGACCCAGGCCAGTGCGTCTCGCCCCCTTTTGCCAGGACGGTTTGCTTCCAGCGAGGCAGGCGGGGTGGTCGATCGAGGCCCGGCGCGGCGCGGTGCGGCGCGACGTGGCGCGACGCGACGTGGTGAACCGCGTGACCGAGGATTCGGAAAGGTCGAACCTCCCTCTCGGGCCCTCCCGGTGAGTCAAACCTTCGAGCCGACGGATTCTCTCCCGTGGCGAACGCATCCGGGAACGCGCTCGCGCGCGCGAACGCGCGCGCGCGCGCGCGGGGGTGCTCGCAATCTCCTTCCGGTCCGGTAGTCGATCGTCCGAGGGGAAAGATCGTCGGCGTGATGTCGTCCGTGTTTCTGCCAGCGCCGAAGATCGGAGCGCCAAGATGTGCGGCCTCCGGCACTCGCGGCACGGAAGTGCGCGGGTCGGGAAACACGCCGGTGAAACCGGAGAGAAAGTGGGAGAGAGACGGTGGGAACGTCGAGGAACCAGGCGCCGGGCGGACTGACCCGTCGGCAACTGTTAAAGCGCACGACGCACTGTGAGTCGACGCACGTCAAAGATTCCGTGTCGGTCTCGCGGGCGATTCTTTATTGTTACAGTCGCGCGTCGAGGAAACAGACGCGCCTGCACAACACGCTCTACCGGTTTTACACGCTTTTATCTCAGGCCTGTTCTTAGAAGCTGCCCGCTTTCCGCACTTAAAATGAAATAGACGTGCAATTAGATGTTGGAGAGAAAAGGAGAAAAGGTGAAAACGCTAAAAGTTCAGCCATAAGGAACAGACCTCGGAGCACTCCGCTGCACCGTTCAATTTCTAATGTTAAATTGTACCGAAATTGGGTCATTTATAACCATTTCTAGGTTGCACACGGAAAGAACGATTTTGCTCAAGTCTATCTAAAAATTTTGCCAGATACAGATCTGAAAATAATTTTGTTAGACCAAAAATAACTATAGGATGCTCAAGCTTGATGATAATGCTGTAAAAAGTTTTGATATTTTAGCAACTATTTTGGGCGTTCTACATAATTATTTTGATGGCCCAACAAAATTATTTTTAAATCTGTATATAGAATTTTTAGATATTTCAGCAAAAGCATTCTTTCCGTGTACCTGCTCCTACCTAATATGCTGTTAATTTAACTAGAACAATTGGAGGAATATGTTAAAATCTGACTCAAATTTTACTAGTCACATAACCCAAGCAGAACAGAAAGTTAACATGACGCCAAACGACAGTCATTTTGAGATAATTTTGGTGTCATTGTGACGTCATGTTGACGTCATTTTGATGTGACTTTCTGTTCTGCCTGGGAAGTCAATGTTACTTTTACATGAGTCAAAAATAACTCATTGTTGTGTTTGACACGCGTGAAAGTTAAAAATAACCAAATATGATTTAACCCAAGAAATTGGTTTTAATTTGATCCTTTAATATCTGACAGTGTGTCTGTCATCTACACGGAAAGAACGTTTTGCTGAAGTACCTAAACATTTTGCCAGATACAGATCTGAAAATAATTTTGCTGGATCATCAAAAGAATTATGTAAGACGCTCAAGCATGATAATGTTGCAAACAATTTTGATATTCTATTTTAATGGTCCATAGCGTAGTCCAACATAATTATGTTTAGATACTTCAGAAAAAGCGTGTTCTTTCCGTGCGGAGCTTGTAATGTTCGTGTCCACGAAAGTACTCTTAAAAGCTTTGTGTACCTAACTCTTAATGTCCGCTTAGCGATAAACCGTCCCGAAACTACCTTTTATCGTTTTTATTCGAAACTTTGGTTGCCGCGCCGCAACCGTACCGTCCAATTTCTACCCTCCGAGACTGGTACGTTTTATTGATGTTCTCGATCGAAGAAACGGCGCGATTTCTTATCGCAGGAGAAATATTCCGTTGCGAATGCCACTCCTGCAGTGTCCTCGCACTATGCCGTAATTTGAGAATTTCGTTGTATTATGCCGACGACTTATAACCGCGATAAGATAAGAACGTAATAAAAGATTGACGGTACATAGTAGCTCGTGTTCTCGTTACGGCGTGGATGGCGTGCCGAGTCAAAAAACGCGTTCACCGGATCGAAATTGTTTACTTTATTATTATTGATGTTATAAAGCGTCATTGTACATGGACATGCATGCGATTATGCGATAAAAAAAGCCACTCCTCTGCAGAATTAGTTTCGAGGAAAAGTGGCGAGGACAAAGCGCGAAATTATATTCGCCGATATAAGAGAAATTATTCTTGACTTTTGTCCAAAAAAAAGGAGAAAGAGACAATATCCGCGAAACTTTCTATTTCCGTCGCTCGAGCGAAGCAATTTCTACGTCGTTCCCGACCGTAGTAAGAGACCGTCGCATTAGTTTTAATCTTCGCAGGCAAGATTTACACTGGTATTCACGCACATACGTATAAGCGAAAAGTGTAACTTCTGGTATGGCTGGCCGATCGATATCCGGAGTGTATAGGTCGATCGATTGCTCTCCAAGTTGTACAACCACGTGCGACTCTACGGCGAAACCGCTTGCGTTAACCCTTCCTGTACAAAGGGCGTATATCCGCGCCCTCGGTAAGTGAACAAACGGTCGGATTTGCGAAAAACGCGTATTCGAACTCCGCAAAAAAGAATTACAGATCTACTGCACGGGAAAAACGGTTTTGCTGAAGTAGCTATAAATTTAGTCAGATATAAATCTGAAAATAGTTATGTAGGACGCTCAAGCATAATGAAAATGCTGTAAAAAGTTTTAACGTCCCAGCAAACAGCTTGAGCGTTCTACACAATTATTTTGAATGGTCCAATATAATTATTTTCTTATCTGTATCTGACTACATTTGTAGATACTTCAGTAAAACCGTTCTTTCTGTGTATAGTTCTTTCTGTGTATAGTGACTTTTTATTCGACCAATAGTGTCCCCATGAACGACATATACGTCGTAAAGTCTAAAAGTTTCCGGCTCAAGGATATAGAAAAGGTAATAAAATGAAACAACTATTTTTATTTTTCGATATAATCACCCTTTACTTTAATATATTTTTTTAGAATGATGAATTAATTTTTCTATACCACTAAAAAGTGAAAGAAGTTAAAGAAAAAAATTCTGAATTTTTATCCATAACTCTTTAGCTGCGAAGAGCATATACGCCCTGAGAAAAAAGCCAAGTTCATTAGTATTTATACGCCCAGTAAATTTGGCTCGGTACAATACATTTATATTTTTACTGAACTGATATTTACGAACACATTGTTACGTATTGCCCAGCAACGATTGAAACAAATGAATATCCCTTTCACAAATAAGCGCCTTGCACTGGACGCGTAAACTACACGCTCAATACTAATTTTGGTGACGCAGCAACCGACTCGCGACTATTATCTCATATACGGACGGTTATCATTTGAAATGCGCCGCGACTGAAAAGGTAAAATGGTTTAACACTGCGAAAATGAATTTTTTGACACGCAAGTCGGAAATTAATCAGATTTAATTTTGAAAATTATTTTTTATTTGTAAAATTGAGGCCGGATTTGTGTGGAAAACAAATTTATCAGTGATGGAGAAATAATCTTTGCAGTGTTAAACCATCTTAAGGACAAAATTTAGAATTTTTTTAGTGGTATAAAAAATTAATTTATCGTACTCTAAAATATGTATTGAAATAATTATTATACTGAAAAATAAAAAGTTATTTCATTTTATTACCTTTTTTATATTCAAGCCGAACAATTTTTGGATCTTACTACGTAAGATGCTTGAGATATTTGCGTACATGTATTCGATATATACTATGCTTATTTTGCATCAAGAGCAACTATCGTCGTAAAAAAATTGTCTATTTTGACAATTTAAATATTAAAAGATTAGAAAATAATGTGAATAATTTTATTCATTATGAAAAATTCGATATCCTACTTATCAGTATTACTGATGTTCTTAAAATAAAAAATTTTAACATGAAAATGTTGGAGTTCGATGACATCACAGTTTCAAGTGATTAAAGTTAAGCGCTGATAAGAATTTACGTCTTCGAACGATTCTGCTAAATTTAATTTACACTTGTGCAAAGAAGAAATGAACAGTCTAGTGTATCGTTACGCCACCAAATAATTAGTATAAAATTTATTCTAAATAAACACTAATAAACAATAAAATTTAAAAGGATAAAATTGCTTGCATAGTTATTAGAAATTGGGATTCACTCATTATAAGGAGCGGGTCGTCTTCGGAGAAGATGCTCTCACAATTTGTCTCATTGTCAGTTACTGATTCTGTTATCATTTTAAGAATTTTCAAACGAAGCACTTTTGCTTGCGTTTTGATTAAGTGACCAAAAACGATCGATAACATCAGCATTCTTATCTTCGCGTCCATTTGAATCAACTAATCAATGAAGTATTTGTGATAAATCACAAAAATCTACTTAATGTTGACGATCTTTAAGTGATAAGTGGTAAGTGTTAAATTTGGAAATCCGAAGCAGCTGCTTTACCCTCTTTATGTAATATGCAATTGGTGGAACAGTCGCTGCTACTGCTAAGCCTTGATATCCTATCGTCGAATTGAAATAATTCTTCAACATATTCCTTCTTTGCGTTTAGCTTGCCTCTGACGGTATTTTGCAAGTTTCAATTCTTGTCTAACAGACTTATGTATATTCTTTTATTTATACATAATACAGATGTTTTTCTATTAAAAAAAATTATGGAATTTGTAATGAAAAAAATTCATTGTTGATGTACAGTGTTGCATCGATGCAAATGGACATCACTTCGAGCATCTCTTATCATGTAAGAATTATTGTATTTTACTCTCTTATTTAATACCGAATGACCTTGTATTATAGGTCGTTGAAATCGTTTGAACAGCCGCTGTTACACCAAGTAAAAAAGTTTAGCATACCATTTAAAAAATAGAGGTAATCTTGAAATCTCCGAAGCGCCTCCATCTACAGAAAAATTATTGCTAGCATATTATGACTCTCTTGATACCGTATAACTTTCGTAATTACAATATTTTCGTATCTCTAAAAATAATGGAGATATTCCAGGTGGACAGAGTTACTGCTCCATCCTGAATATATATGTATATATATATTTTTTTTTTTTTTCAAATAAATCAGTGTTTAAAAAGTATAAGTGACAAGTTAATAATAGGGAGTATAAGTAGAGAGTATAAAACACATCTATACATAGCCGGTGCCGTTACAAGGCAGTACGCTATATACCCTCCAGCGTAGAGCGCAAAATTTGGAGGGGCGTAAATTTTTCATAGTCGCCAATAATTTTTGAAAAACATGTCAGGATTGACCACGCGATCTGCGATGATCCGCCCCAGAGGTGCGATTCTGTAACTCATTATGCCGTCGTTACGTGGCTCATAACGAGTTACAGAATCGCACTATAGGGGCCGTATTCCGTAACCACTTACCGACAACTATGGATATCGTTAACTGCGTTGTGCAGCTTTTTTACCATATAGTCGTTACGTTGTCGTTGCGCAGCTTTTTTATCATATATATTATACCTGCGCAACGACAACGTAACGATTATATGGTAAAAAAGCTGCACAACGCAGTTAACGATATCCATAGTTGTCGGTAAGTGGTTACGGAATACGGCCCCAACTTCGTAGGGGCGTCACTTATAGAATCTCGTTTAACCGCGTGACGGTTAATAAAAAATTAATAAAAAATTATCTTAGAAGTACGATGGCGCGATTATCGGATTCAGCAATCATATCGATCGAGAGTTAACTGGCCAATAACCTCGATTACAAGGATGTCATAGAAATATTCGCAAAAGCCAAGGCCAGAAAACATAATTTTTGAATTGTTTATCCCATTTTTACCAAATGTGTGTTATTAAAAAATAAGATATATTCATACTCCAAATACATATATTAATACTCTTGATAATATAAAACAAATACAAAAAAAATTAAAATTAAAAATATAAAAAATTTGAATTTATAAAAAAAATATAAAAAAGCAAAAAACGGAACTATTATCCTGCTACATCCTCGTCGTGGTTCTGGGTAGCGTTAAAAGTAGGAATTTTTTTAGATTATTTTTTTATTTGCCTTTGCAGCTTCTCATTGGAGCGCGCGAGCTATCCCAGCGTAGGGGCGCCTGAGACAGTTGTAACGTCACCGTACATAGCAAAAGAATTTTAGCTGGAATCAAATAATAAAATTGTCGAGGCTGTTGTTAGTCCAGTGTAAAATAATGCTGCTTTGAATGTGCCTTCCATAGATACAGGAAAGGTATTTTTACTAAAATTGTCGTTATAGTGGAAATAAAAGTGGAGGCCGTTTTACTATTAGACGTGACTGTTGGAATGTTTACAATAGTCACTTCTAACAGTCTTCAGTCTCCAGTCTCTTTTAAAATGAACTCTGGTTGGCCTTAATGACTCGATATTTATCAAAGATATGACTTTTTAAATATGTCCCGGATGTGAAAGGAATCAAATCGCTTTAGAATAGAATGTATTTTTATTTATGTATTAACTATCGTCATGTCGAGACGACGTATGACACAAGGTCATTAAAGATAATTCGAGCTTAAAAAACATAAATTATCAGTTGTCCGACTGTTAATGCTATTTTATTTATCGAGCACACGTGTATATGTGTTGCACGCGGAATTTTAAGTGCATGCGATCGGCTCGCAATTATCGACGTAATAACAGTCGAGATCGTGCCGCAATCTTGTATCAAAAATTGCAATCGTACTTTTTGGATTCGATCAGGATGCTGAGATTTCTTAAATAAAAATTTGCCAATTCGAACTTTGAGCTATAATATCTCCGTTCGTAGGACATATGTACAAAGCAAAAACGTAAACTTCCGTTATGTAATGAAAAATCCGGCTATCGATTGAACCTATTAAGAGTCGGATCAGTTCAAGAGCATTATTGAGATATGATAATCTGAAGTATTCTCAATTTATCAGCTCGCGTATATAGGTACATGGTGTGTCCTCGCTGTTTGCCGCGCGTGACTTGGTGCAAAACCCGACAAGGTTTTTGATATTCTTGAGAACTAGACGCCTCGAGAATAACGAGTGGACTTTAATAAATAGACACGTGTTGCCTATACTAACGCGATAACAGTAACATCATTAGTTTTAACCAGAACTGACACGCAAGATGGGGGGGAGAAACGATATATATTACCACCCGACGATTTAAAGGGGACCCGGTAAATCCAGTTATATTATCCATTTTTTTATCTGTCTTGATACTATTTCAAGATTTGATATATCATCCCTCATTATATGCAATAAACTATATAAATAAAATATATGTCGTAAACTTTTTGGCACAAAGAAAAGCCACCATACAATATAAGCGCCTCAGCTGAGTGCACCATACATATGCACCATACATATATTTATAGTTTCTTCATAGGATGAGGGAAAAACAGAATGAAAAAAATATTTTTACCAAGGCCTGGACCCGCTCTCGGCGGCCTTATATTTAACATAGTTTATTTTTTTAAATTAAAGATCCTTTTTTCCTTCCATCTTCAAGTAAAACAATCAATAGGATATAAACCGAAATATACTTTTGCTGTGAATTAATTAATGGCAATGAATTAACGAATAATTAAATTATTAGAAGTGAACATAGGACAAATGATGTAGATCATTTACAAATAGAATACTAAAAAATAAATTTTCGGCATATCTCATTAATTTATATTATCGCGAGTGGTGACCTGCGAAAGAGCTAATTTTTTTATAATATAAGAAAAAGTTTAGTGAAAAAGGAGCCTTAAATTTACATTTGTAGTGGTATTTTATTATAATTATTTATTTTAACCAATTATATATAACTTGAATGTTTCACGTTTTCTTCCGTCAAGATGCATCGTAAATTCATAATATGTATGCGCAAGTCACTGTATTTCTTAATTCCCGCTTCGTCCCGTTTCGTGTTCTACCCAGCGTGAGCTAGGTCAGTATTCTGTCTCGGATAGCTGGTGATAAGAGTCCACGAGATTGTAATTGTATCTTGAAACACTGTTTGTAATTATATCGCGAGACACTGTTTGTAATTATATCTTGAGACCTTATAGAGCTTCGCGGTGAATTATCTTCCCGCATCGAGCAGAGTAATGGTCAAAGCGATAAGCATCCAACGTAAACTCGGCCTTGATAGAACGACCCGTTGTTAATTGTGCCACGAGCACACAAAGGTCGACGTTTGATCGATAGGAGAATATTTAATATATGTATATATGCATAATGTATATGAGCGAAAACGCCAAATCGGGGTATCGTTTTGGATTCGACTATCGCGGATCTTTTTGCAATTCACTCAGCTTATACTCCACGTTGAAAAATAAATCCCCAAATTTTTTCAGATTTTTTTCTCACTTATTTTTGCTACAATTCTATGGGGTATTTTAGAGGTTTTTTGTTTTAGTGTTTTTTAATTCATTTTTTTCAGTACTTTGCTGCGCTTAAAAAATTCTTTGAAAAATGGTTTTTCACGTAAAAAAAGCTCAGCTTTTCGAAAAAATATTGATTTTTCATTTAAGATTGTGTAAAGCCATTAAAATTAAGCTTAAAGTCTAAAAAGCTGTTTTTTTGCCGTTGCCCAAATTTTGAGAATTTTTTCGATATTTTTTTCGGAAAGCTGAGAAAATTTTACATGAAATATGCAAAATTCAAGTTGGGATCTCTGTAAAAACTCGTGAAATGAATAAAAAAGTAAAAATTCTGAATAAATAAATGGACTCTCATATGAAATATGCACGATTAAACTGAAATCTTCACTGAATTTTCACTTTTTTATTTATTTCACGAGTTTTTACAGAGATCCCAACTTGAATTTCACATATTTTATGTATTTACACAAAAATTGTTTAAAATAAAAATTTGTATGTGATATTTTCACGAACTAGAAAGATCAAAGTTTTCATTAGAATTTTGTTTGTAATTCTAGACTTGAAAATAAAGAAACTGCAGGCTTCTAAAAACTAAGTGCGTACAACTCTTGCCCGCCTTTCCCCTATGATTTTTGTCGTAATTATTGCAGATTTCTTGTTTTTAAATAACATTAGTCTCTGATATCGCCGGAGTTTGTAAAGTGACGTCGTATCGAGCAAAGTAGGCGGACGACATACATAACGTTTCGCGCAGCTATACCACGAAACTATATTCGCGCGTGAAATATTAATAAGAGCTTTTTCCAACGTCGGTTGATGACCGTCACCACGGCTATATCGATTCGAGATATGCGATAGAAATTACGGTACTTCAGGTCAAGGATACAAGCACCATAATTAATGCATGAATAATGCTTACACGTGCACCAGAAGTGTCGCGTAAATTATAATTTTGCTGGTTTTCGAAATATCACTCGCTTGGAATGCACATAATAATTATGCATGCACGAAAGTCTCGCGTAAAAATTCCAGTTCTATTCTTTCTAGTTTTGAAAGTGTCAGAGAAATTCCCTGCTGACAATTGATTTAAGAGTTCAGTCTATTTTCATATTCATGTTTTGATGCTTTTTTCAATCTGTAGCTATGCAATAAGGGAAATTGTACTATTAATAGAATACCTTGAGATACGTTAATTACATTTTTAATGATAGCGAGAATTTATGATTGCGAAAATTAACAACTTAATCACACCACTTCAGTCGTCATTTATTTCCAATTTAAATAACTACATACGTTTTGTGCTACTATTTACTTCTTCCTGGGAAAAAATTTGCTTATATCTTTTTAAAAAACATTGTGGAAATTATTCTTTTAATTATTTTAAAATTCTTCTTATTATTTTTCTTATATATACGAATAGAGATTATACAAGAGAAGGAAAACATGTACGGACAAATTTCATATATAATTATATATGTTCATATATGTTTATATATGAAAATTTGTTCCCGGGTTGTCAGAAAAAGTGTTTATCTTTTATTCTTCTTTGTACTTTTATTCTTTTTTTATTCTTATTTTTTACGTTAATACATTTTTTCTAATAAAAAAAAAAATGTTTTTATAAAAGATTATGCAACGCATTCAAAATTCCTATCTCCGCTTTTCAGCATTCGCAAATATGATCGCGTAACCCCTTTATATCAACAATTCCGATTGGCTTAAAGCCTTTTAAAGCACTTCATTTATGTTATCTTGTATACAACCTTCTTTGTTCTAACTGTCTTCTCTATCTTCGTCATCTAACGACACCCGCTTTTATTAGTTTCCATTACATCCATTCTATTAAATTCCGCGTTATCTTTCCTTACACCATAGTTAAATATTTTATTTCATTACGTTCGAGCACTTGACATTTTCAGATCTTCCTTCCCATCACTCTCCTACTTTCATTCCGCCGCTGTCCGTTTAATTAAATCCCGTCATTTGTAGACTCAATCAGTTTGTGCTTATTAAAGGTAATGAAATGTGGAAATTCCCAAAATGGGTTACCTATTCATCTTCTTCTACTCCTTCAATCTTCAACTCTCCAATCAAGCTCTTATATATGAAATATACTTGGCATACTTGGGTTGAGAGTCGGGGTCGAATCCGTTGACTTACGTGAAGCCACGTGTCACGCAATTTGAGCTTATATTCTTGTTTGTGTGATTCCTATTTATTTTAGTTTTTTCTTTTGCTCTGCGTTCTGTTTCCTTATGATCAAATTATTATCTTTTTGCTACAGGTGAGCATCCTAGCAGCAGCAGCTTTGCTGGCGCACCTCACGCATTTACATAGTTTTTTTGCACTTTTTTATTTTCTTTATAAGAAACTTGTTGTTTCTACTCAACTTGTCGGAATCAAATTTTGTAGATAAGATAAAGCAATATTATGCTTTTAAAGCAATATTATAATATAGACATACGAAAAAACAAGAAATCGCGGAAATGTTTCTCATCAAAAAACATAAAAACACGATCAACCTACAGAAGGATACAGACTATTTGCCTGCGACTTATAATTTAATAATAAATGACACATAATATCAATTTGCCCACTCTGTATCGTTCGCTTATTTATTCTTTTATTCCTTTGTGACAACCGTTGAGTGTTACAGACGTGCTTCTTAACACGTTCTTTAATTACTAAACATATTTTAAGTTTGGAAAGTTTTCAGTTTTTTGACTATTTTATTTTCTGTGACTATTGATATATCTTCTTTTGACTTGACTCGAACAATATGTTTTTAACTCACCACTCTTTGTAATTTTTGTAATTTTTGGCAACGAATCTTATATTCTGTTTTCTTCAGTCTAGATTTTTTAGTCCGGGAGGCAGCGACACTGTTTTTTACATCATTTCGGTATGGCTAGTTTAT
>NJRL01000275.1:108022-134626 GCA_003063815.1 Aphaenogaster rudis | reverse complement strand
AAAATATACATTTACGAATTTACAAAAATAAATATTATAGAAAAGCCAAAAGTGTTGGCTAGTTCTATAACTTCTTCCTCTAGTAGTAAAAACGACAGATTTATTCTGTAGTAATTATTTAATTCATTTCTCTCATTCTGTTCACTCGGTATAAAATAACAGCTGTTTAATTTCAGCAACTTATTGATTATTGTCCTGTATATATGTATGTATATATATGTATATATGATTATTGTAGATGGCGCGAATTTGGATACCTCACGAGGAAACACGCTATAGAATCTCCATCGAAATACGTGATGTGGTATCCAGATTTCACATTTAGGACAAATAAATTTATTCACGCTATCATGGTGGCCACGTTGCACTTCTTACCTGCATTCATCGTAGATCTTATATTAAGGGTTCAAGGTTGCAAACCCATGTGAGTATCTCCCTTCGGTTTAATTACGGCGGAAAATTTATTTGTAACAATAAATATGCCGTTTCCTTGCAGAATGATGAAGATCACCAAACGGTTCGAACGCGCCGCTAAAACCGGAGAGTTCTTCGCGATGAACGAGTGGAAATTTTATATGGGTAACATGACGAAATTGGTAAAATTTGTTGAAGAATCGGAAGATTGTAGTAACTTTGATGTAGATATTAGAAACGTGGATTGGGATGTATACTTACATCAGTACATGTTAGGAATCCGAAAGTATATCTTGAAAGACAATCCAGATACGTTAAATAACGCTCGAAGTCGATTATCGAGGTAAGTCTTCCAATTTCATACCTTACAACTTTTAGATTTACAATATGCTGCGCAAGAAAATAAATCGATCATATCAATGTGTTACAGGTTGTATTGGATGCATAAATTCACTAAAATACTCAGTATATTCGTGTTATTAGGAATGATCAGATGCGCCGGTCGGTGATGTCATCGAGAATTTGAATCGCGATTCGTGCGATCTGAGAAACGCTGTAAAAATATCGTGAGAAGAAATATTATGAGAAAGAGATGTGAGGCTCACATCTTATCTCGAAGACTAAACCTTCATCAAGTACTAATATACTAATTAAATCAAATATTAATTGGAGGGAAAGTATTTTGAAAAACATTGGATGCAGGATGCTATAAATATTATAGAACTCTCGTTTAAGATAATTTTTTCGTATATACTTCACACTTTCCACAATAGCTTCGCAGGGCTGTTTCGACCTCCTAACGTATGATTGACACATACAAAATATGTGTCTATTTTCAATTATTCTATCGATATATTCAAAGTCCGTCAAGTGATAGAGTTAGAGACAAGGACTTGCAAACGGTTCTTTGTAAATCCGCATCGAAATATCTCTTCTGCCAATAGTTATCATGTTGTTGCATCATGAAAAAATAGTAATATATTTTGAACAACTAGATGCAAAATATTTTTAATGGTATATATTAGGAAAATGAAGCTGTGTAGATTGTTTACTAAATAATCACTATGTTTTGTATCTTATTTAAATTATAGCGATCCAATTCTTTGAGCCTTATGATATTAAAATATTAAGATAAAATCACATTTCCGAGCGCTCACAGACCAAATATATCGAGCGTGTCATGTTACGGCATATGCGAGCTGAACTATGTACAATACGAAAAACCGAAGTTTTTAAATATATAACATCATACTTGCGAAGACTGACTTTAATCAAATATTCTAAAAATGATACAAAAAGCAGAGGACCTATACTATTGCCTTATTGATTATCGATATCAAAACAAAATTATTTTTGCTAATTCAGATATTCTAATGATCATGATTAAACCAATATATTATATTTATATCATCCTCAGGAACAGGTAAATTTATTCATAATAAGAAAGAAACAGCAGAGAGTGTTTTTTTAGATACTCGTGTCGTGTGAGAAATGATTACTATTTATTTCTTTATCAGATTTTTTAAACAAAGAATTACAAGATAACTGTGACATAACAATCACGCACGACAGCTTGTTATCATATCAGCTAATTATGCTAACAAAATAGTTCATGCACGAGGGACGTAAATTCTTTTAATAAATGCGGGAACATAGATACGTTGTACGTATATCTATAAATATATTTGCATTTTATATATACATATATATATGTATATATATTTGCAGTTTAATTTTTACTCTCAGTGACTGTTTCATTCTCAGTGAAATATTAATGTACGGACTATTTTAGAAACAGCATCCCTCGGCTAGATCTTTCGTGATATGTACTTTATGTATTTGCTACTCTTCGATTTATTTTACTATGTGTAATAAAAATACGTATTACATTAGTAGACAAATCATTGTTGAACGAAATTGAAAAGAAACTTTATCCATTCATAAAATATGGCATCGTAAAAGTGACAGTGTCATGATTTTTGTTAATTCTCAAGACGAATATTTAACGCATATCAAGCGTGTTCCTGAGCGTAAGCTTTCATGTACCTAAACTATTTTCTTTGAGCGTAATAACATAACGTAGGTGAGCATGGACAAACTAATGGAATGCATTTTTATTAAGCAGTGTTATACCTATGTTTTTATATATACATCAATGTGTATATTAAACTGTATACTGTTATCATGTATCAAACTTGTACAAGACTTGTAATTACATAAAACATATTTGTAATTAACATCTGATTGTTTTGTTTATTTGGGCGTGTATATCATACAAAAATTCAAGTATGTTATTAATAAACAATAGTTTAATTAATAATCTAAATAGAATATTTCAATAGTTAAAATGCACACATCTTATAAGATGCTTGAAAAATCATTAAAATTGAGGAAATATATTCTGGCAAGAAGTAATAAAAGTTGAAATGTCTTTTCTTGTCGAAAAATTGTCAAAGTTATCATGAATATATTGTGATAAAAAATAGCGAGAGTTCGAATACATGTTTTTCGAGATCCTCAAAAAATCGCCAGTTATTAGAAAAATATATTTTGACAAGAGATAACACAATTCAATCAAAACGTTCCAAAAATTGAATTAAATTGTGTACGCATCAATATTTAAAAAAAAATCATATTTACCTTATCTTGATTTACATTGATTTAAAAAAGCATCAATGTAAATAGAATATAATTCAAAAAAATAATTCAAATTATTTTTTTTCTGTATTCCCAGGCAGAAAGTTACGATAATATCAAAATGACGTCACAATGACACCAAATTATTTCAAAATTACTGTCAAAGGTGTCATTTGAAGTCATTTTGACTTTCTATTCTGCTTGGTTAATTCATTTTAAAGAATTGACTACATGCAATAATTAACACAACAGGCAAATAATATATTTAATATTATGCCTAAGCTGTTGGGCAAAAAATAGAAATTTTATTAAAGATAAATTGGGTTACACTATGCGAGCAAAATATTTGTTTATTAAGTCGATTCTACAATTGCGTAAACGTGGTTGTAATAAGTGGTTGTAATTGTAAGAAATTGATGAATCACAGTTGAATTTGAGGAGAATTATCGACCATGATTGGTTAATTTCTTACAATTACAACCGCTTACAACCACGTTTACGCAATTGTAGAATCGGCTTTATTTTCAATATTTGTTTGTGGGCTACAATGCTCACGACAGCTCACCACAGTGCGCAGCAGTGCGCAGCGCCGCGCCGCATGTTTTTACCCGTCGATTAAATATAGCGATGCTAATTGCATCTAACGTTTTTATCAATATAATGAGCACATGGAAGTTGATACAGCGACGGTGTTACGACTTGCTTTCGTACAAGTATTCATTGCTCGTGATATTGGTGGCGTTTACCTGCATATTCATCGGCATAGTACATTTTGGAGAGGTTAGAATATTAATTTTCTTTGTGCATGCCGTCGTATAAATACGTCGTCTAGGCAGCAATAAAAGTATACTCTAAATCATTTAGTCTTTCAATCGAAATGTTTCATTCAGCCTGTATATTACAATATATTTTATATATTGGAATATCTGATAAATTTCAATTTCATTGATATTTTTTACTGCCCAGGTATGGTTGATATGGAGCAAGGAAAAATATGAAGCGGTTTTTCATTCCTTCAACGACAACATCCTCGGGAAGTCTTTCCAAAAGAAACTCTGCCAACATGTTCCTATAGATGTAGTTTATACGTGGGTAAACGGATCCGATCCGGCGTTTTTAGAAAGTCTTAAGAAGCATGTCCCCGTTGTGGACCTTAGTGTTGCAGCTTCGAGATTCAGTGATAAAGACGAGTTGCGCTATTCGTTGCGATCATTGGAAATGTATGCACCCTGGGTGAGGCACGTTTACATCGTTACCAACGGCCAAATACCAAGTTGGCTCGATATGGATAATCCTCGGGTGACTCTAGTCACTCACGAAGATATTTTTCTGAATAAAAGTGATTTACCAACTTTTTCTAGTCCTGCTATTGAAAGTCATATTCATAGGTGCTTGAAAATATATTACATGTAATAATTGCGCGCACACACACAGACATGCAACAATATCTCTATTCTTCCAGGATACCTGGAGTCTCCGATAAGTTTTTGTATTTTAACGACGACGTCATGTTAGGTGCCGAAATATGGCCAGAGGACTTTATAACTCAAGCAGGTGGACAAAAAGTCTATTTGGCGTGGTGGGTTCCTGATTGTTCCGAGATTTGTCCATGGGCATGGGTCGGCGACGGATCGTGCGATCATGCTTGTAATACAACATTGTGTGAATTTGATGGTAACTAAATTATCTTTTTATAATGATACATGTAAGTTTTTAAATATATTATCTAAAAGAATATTGTACATCTTGATAATTGCTAGGCGGAGACTGTCAAACGACTGATGTCCCTGTAGATAGCGAGATAATGGAAGAGGAAGATGATTATCCATACAAGTATCTGCAAGATTCGCATGAAAACACTAATAATGAGCTGAAACTATTAAGCTTCTTACGCAAAAATGCTATTCGTCCATCACGAAAGGATGAGCTAGTGTCCACAGTTCAGATGTTACATTCGCATAATCTCAATATTACTTCTAAGCCAATCCATACATTTCATAATCTCGGAAATAGTAGTTCTAGGGAATTACAAACACGAGGTATAAAATTTGACGATGGAGAGGATTACAAATCTACAAAAGATTTTAAGCCTGTGTATTCCAAATTTTTACGCGTAAATGCTTCGGGCAAAACTGCATATCACATTAAACGATTAAAACATCACAATATCATGAATGCACAGCCCAACAATTCTGTTAAGTTCGATAAATTCACATATCCCAATCATTGGAAACGTAATGCACGAGGCCTCGACACTTATGCAGAATCTTTACTGTACGTTAATAAGATATATAACGCTGCTTACGGCCTCGAACGAAGGAGAGTGCCAGCACATATGCCGCACTTGATAGATAAATGGATTGTGAATAGTATGCAAGAGAAGTTTGAGTTTGAATTTAAAAAAACATCTAGTCATAAAATGAGAGATTCTGAGGACATGCAATTTGCATTTTCTTATTTCTACTTTTTATCCAGTGAAAAACGACGAGTACCCGTTGGTGAGATGTTCGACATGTTTGATACTGATAGATCACGGTAAGGAACAGTGTGCCACCTATGATTACCAAATTGTAATGACTAAAGTTACAAATCGGCCGATGCCCTTAGAACTTGGTCGGACAGAGAAATAAGGACGCTTTTATCCCGATTATACCCATTGCCGCTCGATTATAATCTAGTCATGGAATTTGAAAGTGATATTATAAATTGTTCGCATCGCGTAAATCTACCGGAAATCGTTGACGTTCCGCCTGGAGAAAGATATCTGGATTCTACTCTCGTAAGTATGGAATGCACTCTATTCAATACTTGGTGCGATAACAAATAAAGAATTGCAATCCTTTTTACTTTTCACAGCCGGTAGTTTCTAAGGAATTGATATTGAACTGCGAATCAGTTTTTAGAAGGATGCAATCAAAATTCGGCAAAACTAGCCGGTATCCGCATGAAATAATAAAAGCTGGCAAAAATGAAATTTTCGAGATGTTGACCAGCAATGTTTCCTTAACGGTACAATTGCTCGATGAAATTCGGAAGGATCCCAAGTATGTCATTATACTATATATTATACCTTTCATTTTTCTTAAATACATAGGAACGATTCGCATATACATAGGAACCATTTTTACAATATATATTAACGCTTTCAGGAAGTTTATCTGTTTAAACGATGACATGGACCCCATTCGACGTTCTGAGAACGAGATTGTTCGCGCCCTGTTGAACGATTTTTATCGTTCGCTGTATCCGGTGCGGAGTACCTTCGAATTACCGTCGCAATATCGAAACCGTTTCTCCCACCTACACGAACTTCTCGAATGGAGAGCGAGCCGTGCAAAAGCTAGAAACTTATTACTGTGCCTTCTGGCGTTGCTCCTTATGCTTACATTTTATCACGTACTCTATCATCACATGCGTAGATTGTGCAGAACTCGGGAATTATCTACGTTTCTTGTGTGAAGAATTAATGATAAATCTAAATTATCAATATTCATAGAGTTGTGCAATGAAATTAATAATGTTAATTATCAATATAATACGTAATTTATAAATTAAGTAAAGATAACGATATTCATCGGAAGATCTATTCGGTAAGAATTTTTTCGATATTTTCTAAAACTAGATAACGATATTTCTCTCTGTGATACAATAAACACTTTTTATAATCACATTTTAATAAAAGATTCAATTATATGTAACGGAACGTTAAGGCTGTGCAAATGATTGTCTGTAGTTGTGTTTGAAAATCGAAGATCTTAATCTTGCGAGTTATATACATGTTTCGTAATAATATTCTCCGTATTCATTATTACGAAATAACGAAGCGGTTATCACGACTCTGACGTCGATCGTTCGTGCAAAGACGGGCAGTTCGTGTGTCGGATATTTCGCGGTCCGACCATACCTTCTTGCAGCCTCGCACATTCGAGCATCCACGCTGTTACGTTCGTAACTCGCTCGGCTGACAAACGAGGTCCTATACCTACATTTCAATTTTAGATTCCAGTGGACAAATCAGTGGATTATTATTAACCGTTCGAGTGCCGCTTTTCATGTCAAAAGATTCCAGCAAGCGTGCTAATAATGCGCTCAGCTTCTACTGCGATTCTCAGAATCAAGCTTTACGATCAAAGTGTCTTCCTTCAATTTATTAAAAATGAATAAAGGTATAGAAAATTTTATTTTTACTTACATATGATATACATTTTTGATATAAAAAGGAGAAGCAGATGTGTCGCTTGACATTTTTCGCACAGATTTTTACAATCACTTTTGGCACTCAAACGGTTGAGTTAAGATACAAAAGAATGCTTAATTACCTGGCACATTCGGATAGCACGTAATTTTCGTATCCTTCTCTACTCCAGAAGATAGGCTTCCATCGCTATGGGCGTCTTTCACTCCACAGAATTTCTTACCGATCATATCATTGTTATCCGCGCGATCTTTGCCGATCGAGACGTCGTCGTCTTTTTGACTAATTAAAGATTCGTCTCTCTTTTCTTCATAATTAGTAGCTTCTCTTTCCAATGAACTATTCTCTATCAGCTCCATTGACAGATCGGCTACAAAGAATTTGAGTAGATAAGTAAGCTCAACAAGCGCAATAAGAAACGTAGTCGAATTAAACGTACTTTTCGATAGATCAACCTCGTCTTTGGATATCAATTCTGAATCTAAATTAATGTCCACGTCGGTATCTTGGCTATTTATGGAGAGGGTACGATCGACGGAACTCTCTTTGCACACGGTACGCTCCGTTGTATCTTGATCGAATGTGTCTTTCTCATTGCCGTCGCACGTGAGTCCCGCTAGATACCTATTCGTTTTGGTTGAAATAGGTTGATAATTTTCCATCAAATTGATTCAAGTTTCTATAATAGATGGTATAATTAATGTGAAACGATAAAATAAAAACATCATTATTGTTCGTCCCTTTTCTTTGCGAATTGTACGATGCGGATGTTGTACAATTTCAGATAAGTAGTAAGTTATTAATATTAAGGACTGTATATAAAGCGTTTTATCATACTAATTACATAAGGTTTAAGTTGTGAAGCTAAAGATATGTTCATTCATTAAAATCTAATATAAATGATTCGATTCGTTACATTGTATTGTTAACACAATTCTTTCTCACAATATTCTTATGTAGTAGAAGTTGCTTGATTAAATGCGTATTGCACAGTTCTTTGTATTAGACTGCAGTTTATTTATTATAGGCAATACTCAAAGTTAGGCAAACTTAGAATGAGAAATACTTGTACTAATTTTACCAGTGTTGGACAATCGCGATCAATTAAAAGAGCTAGAGAAAGAGCTGGCGTCGCCACGTCGAACTTACTCGTATATCTCCATAAACAAAGTGAGCGGGATCATCGCGGATCCACCGTCCGGCTCGTGGCTGAACAACTGGCAGACCATGATCATCGTCTCGGTGAGATTGGCGCCGAGCAGACCCACCGCTATGGCGAGGAACTTCTTCACCTGGCAGGTGCGACGAAATCGCCCGATCGCGACGATCGTGTCGAAATCCCTGTGGTCCAGACAGAGGCAGTCCCAACGATGCGAGATCATCTCGACGGGCAGCGTCTTGTTGTAATCTGGAAAGGATTGGCATAAAAACACATCGTCGAGACTTCTCGTTACTATCCAGGTAGCAAGCTGACGTTATTTACTTATTTGTCGTTATTTTCTCATCAAAATGACGACAAATAACGTCAGCTTGCTAGCTGGGTAGTTATCAATAGAGAGTTTTTGCAATACCGTCTTTTAGATACGGTGAACGCTAAAATCACGTTATTGGGTCAACCCAATAACGTGATTGATCTTTCGACCCAATAACGTAATTTTAGCGTTCACCGTATCTAAAAGACGGTATTGCAAAAACTCTCTATTATTAAGGATTGTAAAGCATTTTTTATCATATTAGAGAGCTTTCCAGCAAGAGACACATATCAACACAGGAGTCATGATATTCAGTGAAAGACAAAAATAGAATGACTCCTGTGTCGATATATGTCTCTTGCTGGAAAGCTCCCTTAATTATACAAAGTTTAAGTAGTGCCATACTTCCAAACTGCCGCAGCAGCACCCTGAGGAAGCCCAGGGTCAGGCCGGAAGCCGTGCTTGGCGGCGGGTACTCGAGCCGCGACTTGATCGGCGGCTCTTCGCCGTCGGCCAGGGCGCGGAAGTACGATCCGGACCACTTGAGCAGGTCGTAAGGCTGCGTGCGTATCGCGGCCTTGCAGAACTGCTTCAGGATCATCGGCAGCCTGGCCGGCACCGCGATCTCCCGTTCGAGCTGTTCGGCGAAAGACATCCTCGCGACAACGTCGTCCACGGCGAATCGATTGTTGTGCTTCCGCGGTGCTCTCCGTCGTCCGGGAAACGGACACTCTCGTCGACGACGCGCGAGCGCGCGAAATATTCCAAGCACGGTGATTTTAATGGCCGGGGATGGGCTAATCCTGGCGAAAAAAATGATGGAGGAAAATTATATGAAGAATTCTAAGAGAAAAAGTTTTTGCTAGAAAAATTCTTTTCCAGATATGAAAGAAAGAAATGATGGAGGAAAATGTTTGGTAGGATTCTATCATTCTATCACTATATTTTTCTAAGGACGCACCATATAATGTACCTGCAAAATGTAATTGCACTATTTTTTTTAATGCGATCATATCATTAGAATTTTTCACGTAAATGTAGCCAATCAAATGAGAAAAGGAATAAAAAAATGATTCGATGTTGATTTAACGAGAAATGAGAAAAGGAATCATAAATAAATAATTTTGCCCTATGATTTCGCATCCTCCCCCTTAATCAGCGATTAACTTATCAAGTGATACTATATATATTCCACATGAATAGAATCATTAATTTTGTTTAATTGTAAGAAGTATAAAAAGACTCTAAATTAGAGACAACGAATTAATTAAAAATTTTGCTTAAAGCAATTCTGCTGATTGAATTAATCACTGATTAAATTAATCGATGTTTGGTCGAAATCACCCCCGGTATTTTTGTTTTGAGTACAGGTAGTGTAATATAGTGCAGCTACAACGAACCTTCTTGCTAAAGGTTTGTGTTAACTGTCTTTAAAGCTCTCGCGCATAAACATGATTTGGAGCGTCAAACTGAACAATGATAACGGCGCTTATCAACGTACCCTGCGTAAACATATTAAGCAAGTAATGGCCATTGGCCTTAAAACCTACGATTGCGTGAGCACAATGAATCACGTAGCTCAACTGACGGTCATCCAAAACCGCGGTTTTTTCCGACGCGCGCGCGCGCGCCATCGTCGTTTTTACACGCATGCGTAAACGCGCGCAGCTGATCACGTGATAGCCTCGACAGGCTTGTGCCAAAATGCAACACGGGGGTCCAAAAATATTATATATATACATATATATAATATGTATTATTATATTATATTGTTTATATTATATATATTATTAGATTATTATATTTTTATATTATTATATTATATTATATATATAAATTTTTTTTTACATTTTTCACTGTCACGTCACGTCATTATTATTTTACGTCAATAGGAGTTATCTCTTACATTCCAGATTTTTTAAAAATTATTTATCATACTTCGAGCGAAGTGTGCATAAACTTTTAAGTACACTTAAAGCATTTATTTTCGTATCGATATTTAAATTATTAATAATATTTGGTGTCTCTAATTGTAAATTTATAATTTTGTATTTCGTTAAAGTTAAAATATCGATGAAGATTTTTCGCAGTTTTCGCAATAAATGTGGTATTTATGCAATATATGTTGGTCGCAGAAATTATAAGTATTAATTTGTTCTTTGTAATGTAAGTATTATCTTTGTATTGTCCAACTTTGGTTTGTTGGTACTAGAAGCAAATATAAATATTCCCTTTTCAGCAAGTTGCTTAATTCACTGCAATTGATCTGTTTTTTGTTGCTGCACTTCTGAACTAATGCAATAAGTTAAAATGAAAGAAAATATATTTGTCTCATTCTAACTTATTGCACTAGTTCAGAATTTTCTGCTTCGCTCACGCGATAGGGCCTCGCGGTACCACTTTCTATATACGTTCATGTACCGCGCTACTGCGCACGCGTGAGAAAATCCGGCGCAACATGGCGTCAACGGCAATGCACGGTAATGTTTGACGCGGTGCGTACGGTGCGTTGAATCGTTTTCGATGTGTCAGCAAGGACCATAACTGGACCAGCGAGGTGGTCATCAGCGATACGTACACAAGCGGAACGTACAGTCCGTGCTCGACGCGGGCACTCGGCGCGACTACGCGATCGGCGAAGGTTTAGGAGAGGAACGTAAGCTGTGCGTGTAGACCGTGAGGCAAGATGTCCAAGCCGGACGAGAACGCGGACACCGGCGACACCGGGGACAACTCGAACGGGTCCTCGGCGGAGACCACGTCGTCGAGAGGCGGCGATTTCGAGACGAAGCTCGAGACGGACCGTAGTAAACGATTCGACTATCTGTTGAAGCAAACCGAGATATTCTCGCACTTCATGACAAACAATCAGAAGGACAAGGCTGGCAGCCCGTTGAAGATCAAAGCCGGCAGGCCCAGGAAACAGCCGGAGAATCCTAAGGCGGACCCCGGCGATCACAGGCATCGTAAAACCGAGCAGGAGGAGGATGAGGAGCTGTTGGCGGAGAGCAATGCCAGCGTGGCGCCTACCACGCGCTTCGAATCGTCCCCTCATTACATAAAGTCCGGTGAGTTGCGTGACTATCAGATACGCGGCTTAAATTGGATGATATCGCTCTACGAGCATGGTATTAACGGCATTCTGGCGGACGAGATGGGTCTCGGTAAGACGCTGCAGACTATCTCCCTGCTTGGATACATGAAACACTTTCGAAGTATTCCTGGACCTCACATTGTTATTGTTCCAAAATCGACGTTGGCCAATTGGATGAACGAGTTTAAGAAGTGGTGCCCAAGTCTCAGAGCTGTTTGCCTGATTGGAGACGCAGAGACCAGAAACACCTTCATCAGAGACGTGATGATGCCTGGGGAATGGGACGTGTGTGTGACATCTTATGAAATGGTAATTAAGGAGAAATCTGTATTTAAAAAATTCAATTGGCGTTATATGGTGATAGACGAGGCCCACAGAATAAAGAACGAGAAGTCTAAACTGTCAGAGATCCTCAGAGAATTCAAGACCACCAATCGGCTTCTTTTGACAGGCACACCACTTCAAAATAATCTCCACGAACTGTGGTCTTTGCTAAATTTCCTCTTACCAGATGTATTCAACAGCTCTGACGATTTTGATTCATGGTTTAATACAAATAGCTTTTTAGGTGATAATTCTTTGGTCGAGAGGTTACACGCAGTTCTAAGACCATTTCTCCTGAGACGCTTGAAATCCGAGGTGGAGAAGGGGCTCAAGCCTAAGAAAGAAATCAAGGTGTACATCGGTTTGAGTAAAATGCAAAGAGAATGGTATACCAAAGTATTGATGAAGGATATAGACATCGTGAACGGCGCGGGAAAGATAGAGAAGATGAGGCTGCAAAACATTTTGATGCAGCTGCGTAAGTGCTGCAATCATCCGTACTTATTCGATGGCGCTGAACCCGGACCGCCGTACACCACCGACGAGCATCTCGTCTACAACTGCGGCAAAATGGTAATACTTGATAAATTGTTACCGAAATTGCAGCAGCAAGAGTCTCGAGTTTTGGTATTCAGCCAGATGACTAGGATGCTGGATATCCTAGAGGACTATTGCCACTGGAGGTGCTTCCAGTATTGTCGACTGGATGGCAACACCGCTCACGAGGATCGACAGCGGCAGATAAACGAGTACAACGCGCCCGGCAGCGAGAAATTTATTTTCATGCTGTCGACTCGCGCCGGTGGTCTGGGTATCAACTTGGCGACCGCCGACGTGGTCATCATTTACGACTCCGATTGGAATCCGCAGATGGACTTGCAAGCGATGGATCGCGCGCATCGTATAGGTCAACAGAAGCAAGTGCGAGTGTTTAGGTTTATCACGGAGAACACCGTGGAAGAGAAGATCGTCGAGCGAGCCGAGGTAAAATTACGCTTGGATAAACTCGTCATTCAGCAGGGACGGCTGGTCGACGCCAAGCAGACGGCGTTGAACAAGGACGAGATGCTGAACATGATCAGGCACGGTGCGAACGAGGTGTTTGCGTCCAAGGACAGCGCCATTACCGACGAAGATATAGACACGATATTGCAAAAGGGCGAGGCCAAAACGGAGGAGATGAAGCAGAAACTCGAGAGCCTTGGGGAATCCTCGTTACGTAATTTCACGGTCGACGCGCCGACGGATTCTGTGTACCAGTTCGAGGGCGAGGATTACCGCGAGAAACAAAAGATCCTTGGAATAGGCAACTGGATTGAGCCGCCCAAACGCGAACGTAAAGCCAATTATGCAGTCGACGCTTATTTCAGAGAAGCGTTGAGAGTTTCGGAGCCGAAGGCGCCAAAAGCACCGAGACCGCCGAAACAACCGATAGTACAAGACTTTCAATTCTTCCCACCGCGACTTTTCGAGCTACTGGATCAGGAGATTTACTATTTTAGACAAACGGTCGGCTACAAGGTTCCGAAGAATCCTGAGCTTGGATCGGACGCCGCCCGAATACAGAAGGAGGAGCAGCGAAAGATCGACGACGCTCAGCCGCTCACCGACGAGGAAATCGTCGAGAAGGAAAAGTTACTACTTCAAGGCTTCACCAACTGGACCAAACGGGACTTCAATCAGTTCATCAAGGCGAACGAGAAGTACGGCCGCGACGACATCGAGAACATTGCGAAGGAGGTCGAGGGGAAAACGCCGGAGGAAGTTATGGAGTACTCGGCCGTTTTCTGGGAACGTTGCCACGAGCTCCAGGATATAGATCGCGTGATGGCGCAGATCGAGCGCGGCGAGGCCAAGATACAGAGACGCGCTGGCATCAAGAAGGCCCTGGACGCGAAGATGGCCCGATACCGCGCGCCTTTCCACCAGCTTAGGATAGCCTACGGCACAAACAAGGGCAAGAATTACACCGAGGAGGAGGACAGATTTCTCGTTTGCATGCTGCACAAGCTCGGATTTGACAAGGAGAACGTATACGAGGAGCTGCGCGCCACGGTGAGGTCGGCGCCGCAGTTCCGCTTCGACTGGTTCGTCAAATCCCGCACCGCGTTGGAGTTGCAGCGGCGCTGCAACACCCTGATAACCCTGATAGAGCGCGAGAATCAGGAGCTCGAGGAACGCGAGAGACAGGAGAGGAGAAAGAAGGGCAGCAACATAGGAACGAAACCGACATCGAAGCGGAAGGAGAATCTGCCGGCGCCCCAGGACAAACCGCGGAAAAAGAAGAAGTAAAACGACTGAGTGTATATCGGCGTGCTCCACACTGGACTCTTAGAACACTTTTCACCGACTCTCGCGCGTTAAAATGACTGAAATACGGACCACGGGTATTCACACAAGGCGCTTTTTTCTATATTTACAAATTTTTTCATCTTCGCTGCAGACATACTCCATGTGTGACTCTCCAGACCTACTTCATATTCCATTTTAAACGAAATACATTCTTAGATAACGACTGCCAAGTTCATCAGGCCTCATCGAATCGTTTTTAGTGACATAAACTACTTTAGATCGTTCACCATAATTGATCTCTGAAATATACTCGCGTAACTGCGAAACTAGATTAATTTTGCTAATGCTGCAGAATCGTTGAAAACACTTCCCGATGGACTTGGACAGAACTTGACATTTTTCAGTGCTTATGGCGAGTATTTTTCATGTGCTTATGGATGCCTGACTATGAAATGAGAGAGAGAGAGAGAGAGAGAGAGAGAGAGAGAGAAAGGCGTAAGAAAAATTAACTATTTATTTCCCCGGATCTATAAAACTGTAAGTTGTTATTAAAATTCTTTTACCTGTCTTATTTCAACAAACTAGAATTCAACATTCTATTATGTATATCGATCAAATTGAGATATTAATTCGTCTAAATTTTGTTAATACGAATCTTATACTAACTTATAATGTCCCATTGATTTGTATTATACAATGTGTTGCTATGAAATCTTTTTTATACAACGTAATCTTTAAAAAAAATCTTAAAGTATTATTGTGGTATGATATATAAGCGGTACATGCTGATCTATTTTATAGCCAAATATTCCGTAATATGTATTCGAAGAGATATTCTTCCACATTAGTTTCAAACGCTGTCTGGTTTCAATGAGAAAAATTAATGTTTTATTATTTTATCAGAAATTGCAGCTTTTTAATGCGCGTCAAATCCCATAGCGTTTCTATCAGAAGTGAATACTTAGGCAGTTTTATATTTAAGTTTACATACGCATGTACACAAACACACGTCAGATAAAAATTTGCAACAAAATTAAGTTGAAAACATTGATAATAAATAAATCTTACTATTACGGATGAAGGATATCTTATTTCAACTCTGCCGTATGTCACCTCAATACTTCGTACGAGTTATTTATTGATCGCAATTCGATCGTTTTCACAATTGCTTGGAAGGAAATACAATGTTTCTATGTTTGAGTTTTATACGTAAAATACTGGTCAATTGTTGAAACTATATCATACTTATTATATATAAAAGCTTAGCAATTATAAGCGTGATGCTCCGATACTTAATTGCAGATATAAGAATTGTAAAGAATGTGTACTGAAAAATGAACGTTTATAATGTCCGTATCATATTTATTGATTATTGATTGATAAATGAAAAAATAGATGAATGTCACACAGATAATTAGGTCTTTAAAAATGAAGGAACTGACATTAGACAAATATTTATATTGTTTTAACAAATTACGCGAAAAAATAATAGGTTTAGTAAATTAATCGGATGTAAAACTTCTCCCCTTTGCACACAATGCAAATACAGATCGAAAGATATGACGTACACTGTGCAGATGTACAAGTTAAAAATGAAACGATCTGATATCGACTTTTTTTGAACCGTCCTTAAGGCCTCAGAGTTTTCTACATCGCCGCAGGATATATATAACATCCTAATTATATACTTTTATATATTTGCCACAATTCGCTACCTTCCCTTCGATCCAAAAAGCCATAGAAAAGAAAATGAAAATATTCTTTAAAATTACATGTAATTTTTACACGTTGCAATGTAATCGCTGGCAACCGATTGTCAAAGAGAAAGAATCCATGTTATCAACATTTTTAATTGTGATCTAGACATGATGTGATTAGAATATATTAAAAGGCAAGTACAATTATAATTACAATCGTTACATCTTACTTTCACACAACTTCAAAAGTTCACATCTATAACGAGTTAAAAATTAATAGTCACAGTGCTTATTTATATGCAACACAGAAGGACACGCGGAAAATTCGCTTAAAACTAAAGTAATCCATTTTGTTATCTATCTTGGTCTCTATTTTTTTCACTATATCCCTTTAGCAGTTTTATCGAATCATGGTATGGTTCAGAATTAATCGACGACGGAATACATTTAGTTTTCAGCAAATATATATCCACGATGAGAGTACACAATTAGTAATAGCATGATTCGTATGTAATCCATAATCATTTATGGCAAGACTTGGCCCACTATAAGACATTCATTGTATTTGTATTGCGTTACATCCATACGTTTACGAAGTGAATTCAACCATCGTGAAAAGATCAATGATTACTGTAGAATAGCATTCGAAAATAAGAAAAAAAAGAGAAGAATTAGAAATTCTCGAATTGATGGTCATTAAAAGTAAGTAATTTTATGAATTTCTTCTTCAAGTTACGTTTCCCTGTTTCGTGTAATATTTTTAAGCAAGTGGTAAATCACTTCCTTAATCTGTGTAAAGCACGATTACAACCATTTATAACATTAAAGCAAAGAAAATTCAATATAGAACGAACAGACATCTTTTCGCAGTTACAGCGTTCGGAAGCAATCACAATTCCATCTATCTATGTGAACGTCATCGAGATACGAATTCTGAAATAAGTATTGTGTTTACATCATTCTATACATGACCTTCTAACTTTAATGATTACATTTGCGCTACACTTTAAAGTCTGCGACAACGGCAATAATAGGATAATAATACTGGCAAATTGTATGGCGGTTTTAAGCAGACTTTATCCCTAAAGAGTGAATATTTTCTAGCGAATATTTTCGCGTTCATCTAAGTACGTATACTACAATATATTATTCGAAATCTATAATATTTCGTAATCATTCAGCAATATCAATGCTTTCATTTGACACAGATGCGTGGTGCTACAGATGCACTTGTCAAATAATTTTTACAATTTATATCTTTCCGATTTTGATTATTCAATAAACGATAATATTATACGTACATTTTTGTTCGCGGCAATCGTTCCTTACATTACTAAGACAGTATTGACTTACTAAATTGTTGAACAATTATTTCTGGATTCTTGAATAAACGTGCGGATAAAAATTCTTGTTTTATCGTCTAATATATAGTACATTTTCCTATATAGTGCATTTGAAAAAGGATTAGTTTTCGCTACATGACAATGTTGCTATTTGACTAAATACATCTCAGGTATATTTTCATAAATCACCTCTCGTTCGCTCATCATTCCACTATTAATATAAACGTAAAACAGGAAACAATATTTTTCACAAAATTCACAAAATATAAATAAAGCAATCGCGACATTAAAAGTATACACACGAGATATTAAAAGTTCTTCGCACACATTTACAAAGTAATAATGCAATTAAATAATTCTATTCGGCATTATATATACAATGTTCCATCAGAAACCGAACACTTGAATAATATTAGATTTGAAAATACCGAAAACAGGTAAAACATGATTAAACTAAATATTCATAACATTTATTACAAGATATATAAAATCACCGGGTAATATCAACTTGTAATGCTAGTAACAAGAGGAAAAAATATTTTCTGTTCGAAAGAAAAATAAATCATTCATCAAGAAATTCAAATGATGTTCCGTTTCTGAAGGACCATTTTGTGTAATGTGAAAAAATATTCTTACATCTATATAAAATAAATAAACTTGAAAAATGTAACATGACTATTATCAGAATAGAATAAGAGGAATGAATATTAAGTCAAATGCCGAGTTTACAATAGCCAGCTTACTTAAATATAATAAAACATATTTATGTATTTTTTTTACATAACAACTCGCAAATAATTGTTCTCTAAATCAAATATGTATCTCTTTTATAATCGAATCTTAACTATATAAAATTAATAACGCGTCGGATAAATACTTTGTAAAAGAATATTTGACTGTGGAAGCCGCCTTAGTCTTAAATAATTAATTATAATCAATTTATTATACACTAAAATAAGTTGTTCTTCACAAGTCTTCAGTAACTATATCTTGATACTAATAGCGATCACACTAACGCATTCATATAATTCGTATGTTCAAACTATAAATACGAATATTTACTTAAAACGGCCATTGCACGCTCGATCATAAAGGTATAATCTACACTCCGAAATAAAAAATAGAGATATCCATTAAAAGATTACTCGCGAATAAATTCGAACGAATAATATTAAAAAAAACCGACTATTACTATAGCCCTGTAATGATGATAAATTAATGTTACATAAAAGAGATTCCAGAGAGTTGTGCGAGCTGCATTACAGAAGAATGAAACGTCAACAGAAATGCAACGCCTTTAAATTCGATATTTCGTCTATACTTTTATATACGAGTAAGATGGAAATGATCTAAGTTAAATATTCAATCGAAAATCTCTCAGATGCCTCCAAGGGGGTGGATCAGGGGGTGGAGGCAGAGGGACTGGTTACGGACGGCAATGGCCCCTCTTCCTACTACCTTCGTTACCATCCTCGTCCTCGCCGCCCCTTCGCACTTCCGTGTAACGTTCACCCTTTACACTTACGATCTTATTGTCGAGATACCGTACCAACTTCTTGGGCTCCGTTTTCGGCGCGACTGGACGGTGTTCGCGGCAATCATCGTCCCTATCGACATAACTATATCGCGCTATGATACGAGACTTCAACTCCTCATCGTTCACTCTCGCCTTGTTACGACCGTTGGGCTGAAACGAGTGAACACCGTGTAAATCGTATCGCTTTTAAACAGTCGAGCAATGACATTGCCAAATTTCTCACCGTTAGAAACGTTAGATTGCTCACGATACTCTGACCCGCCTCCTGACGATGCAACGCAAGTTGTGCGGCTTTCGCTATATCACCCCCAGCTACCGCTAAACAGTGCCTCGCTTCGGCAGGACTCGCTGCCGGAAACATTTCTTGCAACAGAGCTACCTGATGCCAGGAGGATTCCTGGAACGGAGATATAATAGACGTTCGAAAATGCTTAACGTGTCTCGCTCGGTGTTTCGCTTACTTCCGAAAAGTATTCCCCACTAGAATCGCTTCCAGCGTCGCTCGTTTCCGAGAGATGATGGACTCGCATTCTTTGCGCACCGGCCGGCAGGAGAGCAGCCAGACTGATGTGATTCAGCGGATCGCTGTGAGACTGGCAATTCTCGTTTTCCTTACTCTCCTGCTTCAATTTACTTTCCACGTCAAGCAACCACTTTGACACAGCCTCTTTCTCGATAGTGGAAAACTCGGGAAGGCAGGCAGACACCATTTCACACAATCCGTCCACGTCTAAATTCTCCTCCAACGCGCTTTCTTCCACCATGCTCACTACATAACTGAGTACAATGTCGTCTATTAAGCTAAAACACGAAGACGTCTGTTCATTAGTATCCCCGTCAGTCGGAAATCTATCGCAAGAGAATCAGAGACGAGAGCAAAGTGTCAGTCCATACCTCAGTTGAGCGGTGGGCACCTGTTTCCTAACGAAACTAAATAAGGCCTTCTTCACCAGTTCCTCCTTCTCATCCATAGTACGATTCATCCTGCAATCGTCAAACTCGTTAGTACATATCCCTCGGAAATGCTAGAAATATTCGACGGATATCGACAAGGTCCGGATCCGCGCTCCCATGAGAGTGAACAGGCGTGAACCGGAGTGAACGCTCTCGCGGGTGCCGATCGTCTCCGCGAGTAGAAGCCGTTCTCGAGGACTCGACCCCGGTCTCGCGGAGTCGCGGTCTAACGGGCGCTACGACGAAGCGTTCCCCGCGCGTACGTGCGACTACGTCCAGTCATTGATCCTTTAATATAGGTTAAGGGAGACGAGAGGGCAGCAGGTCCCTGGCTCGCGGCCCTCGCGCGCCCTTACGTGCGAGACGTCGCGACGACGGTCCTTCAGGAGCGAGACAGGCGCGATCGGTCGATCGGTCGCGGGTTGACCGCGAGAAGCATTCGCGCCGCGTACAAGACAGGGTGGATAGGTACGTAGATAGGTAGACAGGGTAGGTGAATCCGAGGGAGAGCGACGGGACCGCGGTTGCTCGCGGCAACAGGACGGTGGATCATCAACGACGCAGACCGCGCCGGTCGTCGCTCGCCCGCGAGAGGAAGACGTCGCGCGATACGCGCCGGTACGAACCTGACCCTGAACCAGGCTACCTCGATCGGGACACTCGGGTTTGCCAGCGACGCCAAACACCCGAGATAAATTTCGTATACAAACAACGCTCGTCGATTTGACAGTTTGACGAGGGGAGGGATGGACGCGCGGCGCCTGGCGCCGCCTGGCGTGTCGCGCGTGAACTTGCCGCTGTATTTACATGTGTGTGATGCGCGAATATGAATGTATGTGTATTTATTTAATGTGGTAGTGTGTACATATATACAGGGTGTCCTACTTAACGTGACCATCCCTTTTATCTTTGCAGGGTAAGGTCGAATCAAAAATATGTTCAGATAAAAGTTGTATGATCTGGAAGGAGACAAATAATGGTAAAATTATTTTTGAAAAAATCAATTTTTATATAAAGGTCATCGCCATTTTTTAAAATGGAATCATGTGATCTTTTTTACATCATATAATTCCTTTAATTATTCTGCATATAAAAGTGTTAAAGTAATAAAGAAATCAATAATTTAAAAGATATTTTATTCTGGCATGATTTGATATGAAATATAAAATATCTTGTAAATTATTCATTTTTTCATAACCGTACCTTAATACTTTTGTATAGAATAATGAAATGAATGAATTGGTGTAAAACACATAAAAAAATTTTGCAATATGCAATTACATACTTTTTTTAAAGGCAACTGTGTTTTCTTTCAATTGATTCATTTTATTATTCTGTACACAAAAGTATTAAGGTACGGTTATTAAAAAAGAATACTTTACGAAATATTTTATATTTCATATTAAAATATACCAAAAGAAAATATAAACTATCTCGCAAAGTATTAATTTTTTGATAATTTCACCTTAATACTTTTATATGCAAAATAACTAGAGAGAGGAATCATATTATGTAGAAAAAATCATACAATTCTACTAAAAAATATAAAGCTGACCTTTTCAAATCTTTGAAACGCTTCCACTTATAAAAAAGTACATGTCCATATGTAATGACTCTCTCGAAATCATGCAACTTTTGTATGTAATAATTTTTCATACAACGAATAGTTTACGAATAATTTAAAGTGATCAAGTTATGTTATCCACTCTGTATATACATATATATATGTATAAAAGGTATGTGTTACGTGATATCGCGATACAGGATGTTCAAAGAGGAGCGTATGCCTGTGGGAATTTTAACTCGGGAATTCGATTTTCCAGATTTTCTTTGATCAGCATTTTATTTTCTAGGTCGATTATCAAAGATGTCACATTCACATCTATCGACGCGTCAATGAACAGGGAAAGCTTATATTTTAACTTACACTCATGTAAAGACTCACATTTTTCTTCAGATAAACCTGCATCTCTTTATCGACCTGCATACTTTCTGTACGTTCGATGGAATTTTGGTATATTCGGAACTGCGTGTTGTAATAGCTGTTTATTTGTCAGACGTATATCATCACGCGTTACAATTTACACCTACATTCCAATCATGTACAACGCGCGTAACGGCGACGATAACTTACTCGACACATATCCAATATATAAATAATTATAATTCGCAACGAATCGATACATCATACATTTTATCGTTTTCGTAGATAAAATAAGTTACACAACACAACTCTAGAGTCTAAGAATTTAGATTTTTACAACATAAAATCCGTCCGCTGACAAGACAATCGAATACGCATTTCAGTATAACAGCGAACGTTACATTACTAACTTTTATATAAATGCGTGATCTATGTCAAACGCTCGTATCATTTGTATATATACGAAGTTAATACACGTAGAAGATATTTAAATAAATATACATTACAAAAAAAGACGCGCTGGACTAGCGGAAATATCTCTAACGTATTGTACCTTCCTCAAAGTTCTCCAAACTCTACACAAGTAACATATTAATTTTCAATTAGAGATCTCTCTGACAGCAAGACTAAATAAAAAGGTAAATTTTCTCAAGTATTCTTAATACGTAGATTCCAAAAATAACAACATCTCTTCATTTTGGTACTTGATTCTCACATCTCCTCCGGCGAATTATTCCGGTTTAATTTGATATGCTTAATCATAAGCATACATTTCTTCGTTTCAGAGTTTCAAGAAAACAAATCGCAGGTATTCTTACATTAGTTTCCATTGAAATTTGTAGTATAATCCGATCGTTACATAGATTACAAGATATCTCTATGATTACAAGATATCTTACTATGTCACTTTCTTTTCTCTCGAGGACTGTATTTCATTCTGCTCGATTCCGTTGTCTTCGCCTTCAGCGGAAGCATAATCAAGAGGCTCTTTTTTATTATTATCTTTATTACAACTCGATTCTGATTCTTCGATAATATCTTGCTGTTGCTCTAAGAAATCGGTAGGTACAAACTCCATTTGATCTTCGTTATCGTTTAAATCCGGCGGAGCTGGCAGTTCACAAAAATGTAGTCTCTCGTCTCCCTCGTTAACTTCGTCGCCACCTGGATCGTCTTCCTCGTGCAAACTCATAAGTTTCTCAAAGTCCGAGGAAGGCGTAACATCTTCGTTATTCTCCGAGAATAATTCCGTCGGGCTAAGAGGTATATCTAAAGGCTCCAGCTTCACGGTCGCGCACGGCGATGTTGGCGTGACAGGCCGCTGTAGACGTATTTTGGTAAAAGGTCTTGGTTCTATGGGTTCGGACTGTTGTCGCTTTTGCGCACGCTTAGGACTAGAAGACATAGACACCCTCGAGGGTGATGCTTTATTCTCTTTGGATTCTGTGGTACTTCTAGGAACTACATGTTGAGACGACAATGGCTTTGCTTGAGGTATAAGTAGCGGTGTCTTTATGTTCTATCGATGAAAGAGAGTACAAATAAATTTAAAACTTCTAAAGATATCAACAAACATAATTAAAATCCATGACAGTCGACTTACTTGGGACGAGGGACTTGGACCAGCTAGTCCCTTCACTTGCAACGCTTCGGCGGCATTCAACAACTGTGGCAATTTATCATGAGCGACGTTCACTTCTCCACGGTACATGAATTTAACCAATGCCTCCACCTCCCAGAATTTCAGATCCTTCATTAGAATAATGGGATGTTGACACGGATTCTCCCGTAACAAGTCTGCTAAGTAGTCGCTGCAGGAAGATAAAATCATCTTGTGGCATTTCAAAGACCGCCCTTCGCATGCCAGGGTCACATCGACGAACTGTTCTGTGTCCAGTAACGATGGGAAGCTATTTTGCATATTACTATGGTAACTGTTCCACCTCAGGCAAACCTAAACACATGGAAAAGAACGAGCTTGGTAAAGATCTATACTGAATTATGTTTTCTTTTTATAGATACACAATATTCGCAAAGAATCTACGTACTTCTGTAGGTTGCTGATGTACGACATTATGGGGTCCTTGATTAGTTTGTCGCGATGGCATTTTGATAGTCGTAGGTGCAACTTGCTTCACTTTCAACGGAATAGTTTTTAATACGAGAGTCTTTGGTTGCCGTGGTTGTTGCTGCTGCTGCGGCTGCGATTGCTGGGGTAATGGTGCCGGTGCGATATTACGAATGTGAGGTCTCACTAAGGATTGTGTGGCGATCCTTATAGCTTTCGCACTTGCATTGCCTTGAGATGTTGACTGTAAAACTACAACAAAAAATAAATATGTCATTAGTGATGTATGTCGAAAGAATAACGTAGTCGAAAGAATGTTGCAAAAAAGGAAAAGCGTCGAGAGAGACGTAAGTATCGCTTAAACGGAGTGAGTTAACGGAACGGAAATTAGATTTAAATTCTGATTATAAACTTCTAACTGTAATGTTAATTGTCTACTTGGAAGATTGTTGAGTTAGAAGAATTCAAATCGTTTAGTTAGAAGTTGTAAAAATTAAAATTTTATTTTATTTGTACTTTGCGATCGTTAAATTTTACCTTACAGACACAATTTCAGTCTCTAATTGTAATGTTAATTGTCCATTTGAAAAATCGCCTAGTTAGAAGAAATCATAATCATTTAATTAAAAGCTGTAAAACTTAAAAATTAATTTAATTAAAATATCAATTTTTTAAATTAAAAATTGTGTGACTTCAAAATGAATTTAATTAAAATATATATATAAATTTATTTAATTAAATGTTATAAAATTTAAGAATTAATTTTATTAAAATATCAATTTGTTTAAAGTTGCAAAACTTTCAGGCAAAATTCTATTTTGATCGTAATTTCGACAAATTTTAATTTATAGACGCAATTCCAATTGCAAATACGCCTAAATCATGACGACCCTATAGTGCGATTCTGTAACTCGTTATGCCATCGTTATGCTCACAGTTGCGCAGCTTTTTTACCATGTATTATATCTGCACAACTATCGTTATGAGCACATAACGACAGCATAACGAGTTACAGAATCGCACTACTGGTGAAAAAATCTCATAATATCTCATATAATATTTTTAAGAATTCGTCATTTTTTAAATTTATGAAGATTTCTGAAAAAAATACTTTAATTTAAAATTACAAATCTCAAGCTTGATATATATGCAAAGCAATGAGCAAGAAGATAGGCCAAATAATCAAGCAAATACAGGTGTTATACGAAAAAATAAATATATAATCAATAAAATAATAAAATTACATATGTACGTTTCGACTATACTTAGTCTTCTTCAGCTAAGGTTACATTAACTAAGCATTAAAATATTAAATAATAAGAAACAAAGAAAAAGATTAAATTAAAAAACGAGAGAGAAAAAACATCGTTCGTTATCTTACGCAGAATTGAGACAAAACAAAATTACAGGTTTAAACAAAGAGCCACATCTAAGGTCAGACACATATAGCAAATAAATTATTATCAATTATATGGTAATTAGGTCCTAATCCATAATTTTTATAAATATGTCAAAGTGTCATCGTTGGATGTCCATTATTCAGATGTAAAAACTAAACTAATTCTTCGTTCTCATCACGAGAATATGTTGAATCAATAAGTAAAAGTAGTGTAGTCTGAGATTGTTGTCAAAGGAATCCAAGTTATTCGGTTGATCGTCAAGTTTATTAAAAATAGTAAGGTGAGGGTCAGTAAGTCTATTAAAATATATGTGTCAGAGCAGTTAGAAGCTAAATACCTTAAACTTTTTCAGAATTTATAAGTTTTCTTCAGAAATTATTGAATGAGAAATCTTATTGTTAAAATATTTCCAGAATTCACATGTATGAAGAATTCTAGAAAAGATGTAGAGTTTCTCAGTACTTTTGAAAAGTGTTCCAATTCGTATTAAAAAATCGGAGAAATTTTCTAAAAAGTTGTAAAATTATACAGAAATTCTGAAATTTACATAAAAATTCTGAAAAATTTAAAAAGAAATAAACAAGAGATGAGATATTCTTCGCCAGCAAATATTAAACCACAGAAGAGATTTGTTACGACTTAATTGGCCAATATTTAATTTAAATAATATATCGCGAATCGCGACATTTTTCGACCATGGATTTTGGTCCTTTCTAAAGAGAGTGAAATTAATTTTGATGTTAAGAATTTGTTGCGAAAAATTTTACCTCAGCCAGGATTTGAACCTGGACCTCCGTACAGTCCGGGCGGGCGTCGTGGAGTGTAGGGAGGTCCAGGTTCAAATCCTGGCAGAAGTAAAATTTTTCGCAACAAATTCTTAACATTAAAATTAATATAGAATAATGGAATCTTCTTTTCGCCAGTAAATAAATAACGAGAATAAAGTATGATCGACACAACTGGCTAATAAAACGTTTATTGTAGAGTACTACGTTTCGGCCATGGGTTTTGGCCCTTTTCAAGTACAAAATTGCATATTTCCTTTATATCAATTACGCGACTTAATCATTGTTTTCTTTTTCGGGAATTGCCTACACTGTTATTGACACATAGATTTGACCTAGACATTATATTGATTATAATAAATTACTTAGTTTAACGTTCACTATGCCGTGATACTGAAGTCCTTTTTATTACGATTGATTTTACTTTTTGAATTTCTCATTTACAAGTTAGTATATGACACTCTTTAT
>NJRL01000275.1:74734-93421 GCA_003063815.1 Aphaenogaster rudis | reverse complement strand
TAAATATACTTAGGGGTGCCAAGCGAACGTATTTTCAAATAATATTTTTTAAAGAAATATTTATGCAGATTTTTATTTTTTATTTTATGAATTTTAAACAAAAAATTATGTGGTTGTCAATCATAAAAACATTCTAAATTAAAAAAATTAAAATCCAGGGGGGCATATGCCCCTCCTTGCCCCCCCTCATGGGCGCCCGTGATATTAGTTGCTATTTACTTGTTCAAGTATTCTTTTACTGAAAAAATGGCATTCTTCCTAGTATTTATTGTCTATTGCAATAAATATTGCTACGAGCCTCATATTGATAAGGCTTTTCGGAATAAACTTCTTGTAAATTTATAAAATGCTTGTTTAACATTAGTAATATTAGACTGTATATCAATTTAATGCGGAATAAAATTTTTAACTTCAGTATAAGACAAATGGCAATTATTTATTCGTCGAGGACCATCTAACGTGCGAATGCACGTAGCAAATAATGTTGTACAGCAATAATTCGCTTTCAGAAATAGATTTAGACGATTTCTCATGCGACATGACAGACGCAAATGATCTCTACAATAAATAGCATTACGCAAATACGAATAGATAAACGTTATCGATTTCATCTGCTTTTTTTACGTCGACTTCGATGCGCGTTGATAAAGAAATGTCGCGTAACGTGTTTCATTTTAATGAATAGATTTCATTAACAAATGAAAAATTTTCGTCAATGAGTAAATCTATTTAGTGAAATTTTTTTCTAGGATATCGAGGTGGAGAAATAGCGAAACACTCACTCGTAATGATTCATTATTTTTAATGTAATTTGTATAGTGTAGCATAGTATAATATTTATTAAATTAATTATACATATTAAATATTAAATATTGTTTTTTTGTATGCACTGTGTAACCGAGTAACAATACAGACGAGACTAGTAGAAGGTGACCTTCGTAGCACTACCCCTCTTTTACTCCTTGGCGCAAAATTAAGGTTATTTGTCGTTTTTTTTACGTTGTTAATTAACACGGATATTCCCGTTACATTTATGCTTATCTATTTTCAAGTGTATCTTTCCTTCTCGAAGCACGACAGCGTTTCATCGATTGATCATAAAACACAAGGGGAAGCCCGCTCCGATAAATTATTTTACGCGAAAGGATGGTGGATATAAAGAGCTAATTGAATGAATAAAACAAAGCGTTAGTATATCATCGTCATCTTAAAGGCATAGGCAACAACGGATTATTGATTCGGAGATACGACTATCGAGCACGAATATTCACATATCTTCGGATATGATAAAAGCGCGCTTTCGAAAATATCCAAATCTGTCGAAAGCAGATTTCGCAAAGTTACAAGTTTTGTCGGTATAACAGAATCTGTTAACAGAATATGATGGCAGATTGATTGCAGAAACCAGGATTGTGCCGTAGATTTCAAGATTACGTCTACATGGATTCTTTACATATTATCTGCACGAACTTTTTTCATGTAGACAAATATAAACAATGTAAATTATTATGAGTTGGATAATGCAAAGGAAGGGCAATTAAATTATAAAATAATAAACGTATTTAACTGTGGTATTAATTATGAAGATATTTAATAGATTGGAACTGAGAAATCGAAATTGCAAACGAAATGCAAATCTCCGATGTCTGATAATCCATAAATTACTGATTGTTTACATAAATGGCACGTCAAACATAGTTTACATTGTCTACGTAGATGTAGACTACTATATTTTACGCGTAAACGCCCAACCCTGGCTTCAAACCAAGTAGAATCTGTCGTTCCTTAACCATTTAAATGATATATTTCATTTCGATTTCTCGATTTCTGCTGACAATCTGCTGTCAGATTATGTCAGACTGTAGCAAGGCTGGGGAGAAATACGATCTGCTTGAATCTACTAGCAAATTACTAGCATAGTGCAATACCTTGTTCACTGAATTATCTATTATTATTTTATATATTTCATATATTGTTTTCAAGATATATTATAAGTATACATCGAATGAAACATGAAATGGACGTTTCATTTCCTAATTGCTAATTTCATTAATTAGCAATTTATCTATGAATTTTCATATGTATATTTCTACATGAATTTTTAGCGGCTCTAATTTGGACTTTGATTCTTGCATTTTCATTCGTATCGCATGTCAGATTGATCGATCTGATTTCATAGTCCAATAAGTTGCCAATGCCTTCAAAATTCGTCAAACATTGATCCTGTGACAATAAGATGTGTAAGATACGTAGAGATATTTTATTAAGGTAGACTGTAACTGTAGCGCAGCTTATTGAGACAAGTTTTCGTAAGGATGTTGACCTCTCGTTGTTCTGGACAAGACACGTTTGTTAGCTAAAAGATTTTCGCGTATCAGTGGCAGTTCTTAAAAAAAAGCTATACATTTGTCGTCACACTATATACTTGTCATATTTGTTCTAACTAACGTACCTATTATATAGTGATCGGGTTTCTTGCACGTGTTATGTCTAAGTCAACAGCAATTTTCTCGCCTCTGTACGCGTGACCACGAATCGTCGTGCGGTCGTAGCAAAATATCTACCTAGGTATCTTACGTCACAGAGTAAAAAAGGGAAAAAAATGTCAGATACCGACAATACAAAGACACGACGGATCCCTTGATGCGTCGTGTTGTGAGAACGGTGGTTAACTCGCGCGAGCGTTTAACCATACCGAAAACCGACTAGCTAGACTAAAAACGAGCTCGCAACGATCGAATATGTGCCGATATAACTTGGCTCCTTTTATTCATTAGAAATTGACGTTGTGCAAAGTATATCGATGTACGATGACGCTAACGGAATAATCGTGGCGATGCGCGTTTGTAGCTAAATTATTTTTGTTCTAGCGTAATGGAACACGCAATGACGATTACGTCGCTATATAGAACTCGACGACAGCCAATTTTTCGTGACAGTCGTGGCGGTTCGCACGGGGCAACAAGGAATAACATCGGTAATGTAATAATAATTATTGTAATATATGCAAAGTGTTTGGAGCGTACTTATATACTCGCGGGAGGGGGAGACAGTTCCATCATGGGATTCTTGTCCAATCGAATCAGTAACCGGCACTCTTTCGAGAATCAAGTATTTGTAACCGGCGTTGTTAATTGTCAACGGTTACCAACATCGAAAAGGCCAATCGATGGATGTGCAGGTAGCGCTTTATCGTCGAGGAGGCTGAGCAATGAGGTCGAAGAACAAATCGCACCTTTAAATAACGGCCGCTAGATAACGGCCGCTTTGTGTTACGCTGATCGCGATCATCGACCGGGCCCATTCTGAGCCGTCAAACAATCAAGCGGCATATGCGAAGTACGATGGACAACAGCGAAAAGAAGGCTCCTCGCGCTGCGGAATTGCGTAACAACAGGGCGCGTAGCATTATTATCAGTATCCCAAATTGCACGGCCTTGTGAAGCCAGTACAGTCTGTAAACAGATAAGTAAGTAAATCAGGATTTAAAGAATTACGCGTAACTTTCTTCCATAAAAAAATAGATATATAAATAGACAAAAAGTTGCTTAATTATCGTTTTAAGCAAAGGTTTCTAAGAACATACGGAGATATATTAATATTTATAACATAGTAATATGAATAGATAGTAGTGATAAGGAAATAAAAAGTACATGTATTCAACACTAACGTATCCGTTTAAAATAACTGTTCAAATGAATAGAATAAGAACGAAAAAGAAGACAAGAAAAAAAGCGCATAGACAGAAAGAGATGTAAACTCTATAATATAAATTATAAAAATATAAATATGAATTCTACAAGTTTATATATAGTAAAAACGCTGCAGAGATAATTGAAGAGTCTTTCTTTAATATTGATTTCCAAACAGACTCTATAGAAAAAAGTTCTATAGAGAGACCGCACCATAATAAAACAATTGCTGAAAAGCGGAGAAATATGTCTTACTTTGTGATGTATGAACGAGCAGCTGGCAGTGTGTCCGGACTCTCTTTCAGGATAAACTGTCGTATTCCCAGGATGTAATGCTCCAAGTACGACGGCCAGTCGATTTGCCTAACGTCGAACATGAATGTTTCCCGATCCTCCGGACTGAGTTGCTCACCCAGTCGTCGCACATTGTCGTCTCTAAAATTCCACTGTTTCGTGCTGAAGTACTCCAAACACTTGGCGGCTTTGGAAAGTTTCGTCTGCACGCGGACCATTATAGGCCGCGAACCCTTGAGTCGAGCGAGAGTATCTAAGATATACGCAGGTAGCGTGTGCTGAAATGCCACGCACAATTTGTTTATCATGGCGGAGCTATGACAGCGACCGTCCGGATACCAGAGTGCATCGTTCACCGGATGTAGCCGGCAATATTTGAACGACAGGTCGACGAACTGCTTCCAAGTTATAGGATTTTGCTGGCCGGTGCAACAGTTGTAAATTGGGATGGTGTCGATGCATTGCGTAGCGGTCCTCCATGCCGCGCAAATCATTAGGTTGATCACAATGTCGACGGGTACCAAATCCGCCACTTTGTCCTCGTGGCACAGCATAGTTCTGCAAGCAAGAGACGCGGCGAAATGTGAGAGATTTATTCGCACGAAGATAATGACTTACGAAGATTACGAGCGATCGCGATACTGAAATAACAATACCGATACTTCAGTATTCTAATTCTATTTAATACCGCTATCGCTAATTATGGCTGCCCGTCGTTATCACCTGAAGAAGCCTTTCCCAGCGGCGGCGATAATCCCTGTGGGGCCGTTGCAATTGTCCACCCAACCGGCGACCGGTTCTCTATACGACGACAGTACGATCGATGGCCTGACAATCGCCACCGGTAAAGAACCCCTTTCCCGCTGTAGCATTCGCTCAGTTAATGCTTTGGTAAATGTGTACGTATTTGGTCGGCTGGCGATCAGATTCGGCGTAAATTCCTCGAACATTTTGTCGTCCATCCATTCTGTCAGAGCGATCACCTGATCGGGTTCCTGTCCCACCGGATAAATCTCCTCGGCGACATCGTTCCGATTGCAATTGCAGTACGCCGTTGACACGTGAACGAACGCCTGCGATCAAACATTTGCACTTATCACACATTTTGTAGCCATGAATTGCGAAAAATATGAAATGAACGTCCTTTTGCCTCGTGTCGATTGAATGTGCGCTTTTAATGGCGATAATGCGTAAAAATATGTCGAGGAAAATGCTAAATAAAGTACACTTTAAAAAAGAAAAAAAAGACAATTTAAAAAAGAACGAATATCACTGTTTGATCAGTTACGTACAGTGCCATCAATAAATGTCAAATTATACAAGTTCTCTGCTCGACGACTTTCACAAAACTGAAACTAAAAGAGTAAAATTTGTCAGAGATAAATTATTTACGAACTACATATACAAATTTTTACGCTTCGTTTCGACATAAAATATGCGTATGCATAAAGTAACAATAAAATATTCATTTCTTTATTTTGAAGTATCTTTTGACACTTTCATAGTATCACTTTTGATACTTTCATTCACTTTACACCATATGTTTTATTCACATTAATCTATGAATAATCTATGTTGTTATTAAAGAACAAATAAATGGGATTGTTAAACGATGAATGATCGGTGAATGATTTAGGATAGAATCGCGCGATACAATTAGAGTGCAAAATACAAATACACTCGTATGTAAGCCGTCTCTATTTACCTTTCGGAATTTGTTGGTACAAATCGAATGTATTTCGCTATTAAGCAGAAACTCGGACAGATTAGCTGTTGATTAATTAAAAATCGATGTCGTACATCATGAGCAAATGAAACGAAGCGTTCAAAAGATTCTCGAGAATATATGCCTCGAGGATGTATCTTTCGAGAGATGAGGTAGAGATGTAACCCTCCGTAGACAAAAGACGCTGTAATCTTTCGTAAAGAGCACATTCGTAAAAATGAGATCGTCAAAGACAATTTGTCTTTTATTAAGCGAATTCGATTTACGACAGCAAACCAATCTCGGCGCGACGTGGCGGTTTGGTAGTTTGAATTGAGCAATTAAAAGAAGGACACTTTTCTCTTACCTCCACATTATGCATGCGGTTGCATAATTGAATCAATCTTTTGGTGCCCAACATATTTATGGTGACCGAGAGCTTCAAAGCCTCGTCGAATTTGACAGTAGCCGCTGAATGAAAAACGATCGACACGGATCGTATTAACATATTTTGATCATCTGCCGAGATGCCCAACTCTGGCTCCGTAATGTCACCGGCCACGGGTATGATCTTGGAAAGTTCGCCAGAAGAATCCCGCCGTAATTTCTCAAAAAGCTGTCAAAAGTAACATAACTTTAATTTGTCGAAACAGCATTCGAAATAGTGATGCAAAAACAAGGTAAGATTATTACCGGTCCATTTAAAAGCTCTTGCAACCTCTCTTGCACATTCTGGCCCTTTTTAGGTCTCATTAGAAGGTAGATGTTTTTGATGTCCGGACACGATCTCAGTAGCTTCTCGACGAGGACTTTGCCCATGAAACCTGTAGCTCCGGTTATAAAAATCGATCTATCTCTGTAAAAGTCCTTCACGGATGTGTACTCAGTGCCAGCCATCGTGGCCATATCAATAATTTGTGAACGCGTCCTTTAAAAAATATCAAGGATTAGGAAGACACAAAAAGTATCTAATAAGATTGAAATATTCATTAATTTATTTAATTATTATGGCGCATATCCTACCTTAATTATTTCGTTGAGTCCTTGTACTATTTTCAGGAAGTATTTCACACCTCTGTTTCCCACGTTTTTACTTCTGTTTCTACATTTGTTACATAAAATTATGAATATGAGATTTGGAATTGAAGTTTCATTGTAATAAGAGTTCCCCACGAAAAAAGTTATTTATGATTCTACTTCCATTTCAACATTTTTTATATACAATCATAAATATTATATTTGGCATTGAAGTTTCATTCTAATAAGAGTTCCCCACGAAAAAAGTTATTTAGGATTCTACTTTCGTTTCAACATTTCTTTGTATACAATCATAAATATTATATTTGACATTGAAATTTCATTGTAATAAATAACTTACATTTCCTAAGAAATGATAAAACGTATTTAAAACGTGCATAAATCCAAACGTGCACGATATATAAATAAAATATCGCAATAAAAATTTGATTTTACACTATTTGACAGATGTTTGCATGAAATTCATATAAAGATGTATAGAATATAAAAATAATACATATTTAAATACAGAATATTCAATTTTATTGCACATTTCAGTTATTTATCTCAAATAAAAATTTCATAGTTTTAGGGAAGACATATAAATACATTTTTGATAAGATGCAGTTTTTATTAACGTTATCGATATTTTTTAAATAAAACTGTATTATTTTCTTTTACATAATTCCTCTAGTCATTCTATATATAAAAGTGTTACGATAAAACTAAAAAATCAATAATTTTTAAAAGATATTTTATACTTTATTCTAATTTTTATATTTTATTCTAATTTATCTCACTGTTTTGTGCATAAAAACATTAAAGTAAGATTATTGAAAAACGATGCAGATCTAAAATATCTCATAAAATACTTGTTTCTCAATGACTTTATTTATTTATTAATTAATTGACGAATTATGAGATGAATATTAAAATAAAAAAATACGTACTTGTTTTTAAAGAGTATGAAATATGTAATTGTATATCTTTTTAATACAATTGTATGCTTTTGTGATGATGCTTACATATATTTATATGTAAGCATATACAATATATATATACATAATAATATATATGCAATATATATTATATATAATATATTATGTATGTATACAATATATTTTTTATATATTAGACATGTGTGTGCGCGCGCACATTAGCGCAATGATCAAAAATCATTTTTCAAAAATGCAATTTTCGATAATGTTGTTATATATAAATGTAAATTCTCCTTTTACCCATAGAAGAAATTTAAAAATTAGAGAGAAAGTGAGATATTTAAAAAGATATTATATATTTCTAAAAAATGTGAATATATTATTATAAAGTACATTATATATATATAAAGGCTACAAAACTTTTCTTCAAAAATTTCGTTTTTAAAGATCTCATAGTATTTCAACAATGTTCACTTACAAGAAACATATCACAATTATTCGGAATTAATTTAATTCTTCTAAAAATATATTAAACGAAAAAATTCTTAGAGACATATTTTTTATATGTGCTCATTTTGAAGTTTAAGGAGTGAAACAATCCCTTAAAGATAACGCTTATATTTGATTCCAAGCTATTATCATCGAAACGATAAAATATAATATAAAGAAATGTTTTGGACAAAATGATTTTATGATTTTGTACTCTATTTTCTACTCATATTTTCTAAAAATCTAAAATTGTTCAAAATATACTCACCTCCATTATTATTCTTGTGAAATTATACTTCTTTTATGAATAAAAATTAAAAACAATTTTGTCAAATTTATTCATATATAATAAAATTATTTTATAGAATTATATCTTTGAGAAATAGATTCTTCCTAAAATATTTTTTTGTACCTTATATCTTACTGTTTCAACAATAATTGCTTAGAATTAATAATAATAATAATAATAATAATAATCTTTATTAACGGGAAAGCTCCCTTTAGTGTACAAACAGAAAAGCGAGAACAATACAATAAACAAAAAACAAAAAGAGATCAAGCCATATTTAAGATTGAGCTGATAACTATTATCACGAGAGAAGACGTAAAAGCTGTCTTTTAAATGCAGACGCATTGCCACTGAAAAAATCAACAGCGTTAGAGTAATAATTCGCTGATATCATTAATCTGTTTATACAGGAATTTGTTCCATACAGGGTGCGGTGGTGCCCAATATAAAAAATGGAGTGCTGTCTAAGTTCTCTGGTTGGTGTATTTATATTAATATTACTTAATAAATCCGGACTGTCATTACAAGAATTTAATAATTTGAAAACAAAAGTAAGATCCAGAAACAATCTCCTGTTCCGTAAGGTTAGCAAATTAAGTCGTCTTAATAGGGGGTAGTAATCGTGGCAGGTAATTGCCATGGGACTACCCATACGATAAGCAGCCATGCGTAAAAATTTATGCTGCACTCGTTCAATTAGATCGCGATGACAATTGTAATACGGAGACCAAACAACAGAACAGTACTCCAACTTAGGGCGAACTAACGCGACATATAATAAATTTAGTGTAGTTAAATTTTTGAAAAATTTGCCCCAGCGAAAGATGAATCCAAGCGTCTTATACGCAGCTGCAACAATAGATCGAATATGTTTATCAAATGATAAATCAGCACAAAATAAGACACCAAGATCGCGGGCTTCGCGTACTGCTAAGAGAGGTGAACCATCATTAAATATAAGTTACCTTTAAGAAGTTGTTTCACCCCTTATACTTCAAAATGAAAACGTATAAAAAATACATGTCTCTTAGATTTTTATGTTCAACAACATATTTCAAGGAGAATCAAATCGGTTCCGGATAGATGTGACAATTATAAAAAAATATGGCTCTTTTTTTATCTATTCTACAGCATATCTAAAACTTATAAAAATCGAAGCACTCAGTATCTATCCTTATAATACAGGTATCACTCTACTTACGACTACTTCGACTTACGAATTTTCGGACTTCCGACCGATGAGTGATGTCAGCGGCCGATAATACAATCAATCATCGATAAATAAATCAATCGATAATACAATCGATTTTTTTGTTTATAATACTAAATATTATATTAAAAGTTAATTTAAAAACAATGGTTTTTTAATCACTTGATGAAAAGTTAATCTGTGTTTAAATTGAATATTAATTTTATTTAATACCAAATATTTTACATTAAAAATTATATTTTTAAGAAAAAACAGTTGTGTTTTGTAATTTTTAAAATAAAAATTTTAATCATTTTTAATAATAAAATTATTATTTTGCATAAATAATGTTTCATCTATATAAAATCATATACCAATAATATGTCAGTTTAAATGATGTATATATAGCAGCAATTTGACAGACTTAACATTTATTCGACTTATGATCGAAGTCTCAGAACGTAACCTCAGATCGTAAGTAGAGGGATACCTGTAATAGGATCGGATGTAATCTCGCCAAGAAATGAAATGAAGGACAAAATTCATTAACGAGATAACGTAAATATATAACATTCATTATTTATTTTCATAATTATATATTCGTTTAAAGAATAAAAAGAGAAATTAATCAAACTTGAACTTAATAGCGCGTAACCGTAAGAGGAAAGCTTATTTTCTCATGTCCTCGTATGTTTCTATTTTAGAAAAAGCTCTTTAAAATTATTGTAATCTCGCCGTCGACCAATCGTCCGACGTGTCTTCTCAGTTTTATCTCCCGCAATCTAGAGTGGCCGAAATTTCGAATTGCGTAGGAGAGAAGAATCGTATGAAATAGATAGAATCAATGAAATCAATGTAAGATGGAATTAATAAAATATTAAAGCACTAATTAGCGTTCGTTACACTGGTGCGCTAATTAACGTTACCTGTTTTATTTGTCGAAAAGTCAACCTTCTAAGATGTTCTATTTATTCGGGCCTTGTGAGAAAATAATGACGGAGCGGCAAGGACGACCTTCAAAGACGAGGATACGGCACCTGCGAACGACGCAATGTCTCCTTTTCACACGCGTATACGTTATACCGTAATTCTTCAAGCGGCTTGCAATCAAATCCAACATCCGTCGAATTCATGTCGCATCCCTTGCAGGCACGACCTTGTTGTCTCTGCGTACAAAACAAGTAAGATTTTTACGCCTACTTTACAAGGTGCGAGTTTGCGTGCGAGTTGATAGGGTCAGTAGCAAGATCAGCTACTGGCTTCGTGTAAACAGATCGGTCGAATTACTGACATAAGAGTTAGGCAATAACTGGCCTTGCCAGTTACTTAAAATATTTTTGTTCTACTGTCCACTGCCTTCCTACGCAGATAGGCCAGCTACTGACCCTAGTGAACGTACAAATCGGTATGACCAGTAGCTATCCAAACAGTATATAGAGTGACGCACTGTTTTGGTTAGGTAAAATATAGCTAAAGGCGGAACCAGACTATGCGCGATTCGTAATTCGCGATTCGTATATTCGTGAATAGTGTAGAGGGAAAATTCGCCGGCTAGCTCGGCTAGCGAATCAGTGCGAATGGCGAATCGCGCATGGCGAATCGACGAATTTTCCCTCTACACTATTCACGAATATACGAATCACGAATCGCGAATTACGAATCGCGCATAGTCTGGTTCCGCCTTAAGGTAACTAACCATCCAGTTCGAAGGCCAATACTACTGGCTTACTGGCAAGCTAGTAGCTCGCATCGTGTAAACAACAAGGGTCAGTATTGTAAGGGTCGAGCGATCATCCAGTTCGGAGGCTAGCTACTGGCTTACTAGCAAGCTAGTAACTCGCTTCGTGTAAACTAGGAATTAGCTGCAATTCGATAGCCAGTGCGAGTCTGGGGTACTGGTTGTACATGCGATAAGTCAATTTTATAATACAAATAATTATATCTACTTAATTGGATTCAACTACCAAAGGCCACCCATTATGCCCAGGTTCGCACCAGCCGTAATCTACGCACCATCATAACTTACATTAGAAATGATGATTGCATTCACACCAAAAACTATCAATTAAGGGATATTCTAGTTTGATGGATCAAAAAAGCGATTTTTTTACAGTTTTGCAATCTTTGTACTCTTATGAATAAATCTGCAAAGCGATGAAATTCGAATAGTTTGTTGGTGTTTCCACGCTTTGAAGAACGTGGCGTATGGGTTGAACGAAGCGCAGATTTAAACGTTTTTCTCAAAACCATGTTTTTCAATCTTGTCTCAGGCTTTTTTCAGAAACTACTGAACCGATCAGCTTCTACCTTGAAGCAAAATGTCCCTAATATCTGTGGCTATGGTTGGAACTAGGATTTTTTCGATATCTTGAAGTTTTTTTATAGCTCCCAAAAGTCGAAAAAATTTTGCAAAATTTCATTTTTCATTTTTAATTGGCCATTTTGTTCACCGTTGCGATAAGTAATTTATCCCAGTTCCGACAATATCCATATTTGTGTAGATTAAAATGAACCATGGATCGTTGATGTCAGCACGAGGGACGCAATCGACGCGTTGCGACACAGGGTGACATCAAGGAAAACGAGAATTGTTAAAACGCACTTTTGTACGGAAAAAACAAAAGCGCGCGCACGTCCAGCTTAATCTAAAGCCCCGTCTACAATACGTGGAGTAAGCGTGGAGTAAGAAGTAAGAGTAAGAGGGAGCCAATCACAGGCGCTGGAGTAAGGGCATAAGCGAATTAAATTAATTTTATTTCCTACTCCTACTCTTACTCTTACGCTTACTTCTATTATAGACCACACTGAAAAAAAAATGCTGTTGCTTCAATTAAACGTCTACGTAGACGTTTAATTGAAGCAACAGCATTTTTTTTCTGTGCACGCATAATAAAGCAACCATCTTGCGACACAGCGTAACGCTGCAAAGTACATCACATTGCATTTGTAATTTATTTATTAGACATTCGTTCCATTGTTTTTTTAGAAACATAGACAGGAAGCAAATCATTATGATTAGTTGTTCTGATAATTAACATATATCACGTACGCATTTTACGTACGTGATAATGCATAGCAAACGTTTAATCGGCATATTCGTGCGCACATTTCCGTTTTTCTCTCGCGTTGCGACACAGGATGTCAAGGAAAACGTGAAATGTTAAAACGCTCTTTTGCACGTAAGAAATAAAGGCGTGCGCACGTCTAGTTATTCTAATATAGCAACAATCTCGCGGCACAGCGTGTGAAAGCTGCAAAGTATACTTTGCATTTGTAATTTGTTTATTAGACGTTCGTTTAATTGTATTTTTAAAAATATAAAAGAGCAAAAAACAAATCATTATTCTGTTATGAATAGTTATTCTAACTATTAACATATCACGTACGCATTTTACGTACTTTATGCACCATGCTTGTCAGGTACATACGCGGTCGTTCTAAAGCGGTGTAATAGGAGAGAACAGATACGAGATCGATAATCGTCCGTCACGAAAGGGCGTACAAGCGCGCCTTGCCAACCGATTTGCGAGCGGTGCGGTCTAACGTACCGTAAGGGTGTTACGAGGGTATTCGGCTTTATGCGGCGTTGAAAAGAGGGAGCGGGCACCGTGGGCAAAATCAGATCGTCGTCCTTGAGAAATCCCCGATGTGCGAGTCGCGAGGCGTATCGGCCCCCCGGACGGGCGGGCGGTAAATATTCGTTATCTCATCGCGTAATATCGATGTGACGCGACGTGATGCGATGTTATCTTACGGTGTAACGTTACTGTTTGCACCCATATCGCTCAATATAGCCGCATTTTTCTTTCCCTCCCGCGTAACGCACGCTTCGAGGAAGGAAGGGCGAAGACTCGACTCGAGATCCGCGAAAGCGGACGAGGCTCAATTAGAGTTCTTCAAGAGTTTGAACACCGCTTGTTTATTTCTACCAATGTAGATTAACTTTAATCTCGGTTTAGCTTACTCTCTATCTTTTTCTAGCTCTAAGAATTAGAAAAAGATAAAGATAAAGTTAAACCGAGATTACAGCTAATCTACATTAAATATAAATATGAGAGAAAGCCAATATCGGTCGCGGCGGATCTTGGTGCCTAATAATAATTATTTTGTGAATTTTCCTGCGAACTGCGCGCCGCATATTCGTCGGTCTTGAAACACAATCCTTACATGTAGCCGGAATAATTAATTCACTTATTAAATTGATAAGCAATTTAATAATTTGATGCTAACACGCATCTATGAGATCCCCCTTTCCTCGAAAACCGTAAAGAAATTATTGCGAAAAATAACACCTCAACCAATCTACATTATTTGTATCTACTATAAAATTAGAAAATAGACATGGTAGAAATGGACATTAGACAATTTTTTATTGACCTGCCATATGTTTCAGACCAATTTACTATTATTTATTTTACAGATTTAGACTGCCGGTGAAAATTTTGAGACCATATGTAAAATTTAAGAATATTCCAATAAAATATTTAAAAATCCGATTCAAGTTAGAGATTACTTGGATTAGTAAAAAAAAGTGATTAAAAGGTGACTATTTTGATGAAAAAAGTGTTTAATACTCTTTAGAACTTTTAATCTTGTAAAAAAATATTTTTTGTAGAACTTTTGATATCATTTTATTAAACATTTTATATATTATTTTTCTCATTTCATTATAAAATAATAACTAAAATAATAAAAATATGTTAAATTCTAATGCACAAGTTTGATTTCATTTCATATAGTAGACATTTTCAATTAATGATCTCAAACTTTTGGCCACAGCAATGTTTTTGTTACAGTAATAATAATATATGTAAATTCTTCTAAATTAAATTATTTTTTTATTAATAAATTGCATAGGTACTAAATTAACTTGAACGTTTTTGATAAGCACATCATATAGTTAGCCTGAAACAAGCAGACGGTGTGTCTAAACTCTTACTCTAGGAACTCTAGGCTTGACAACGAAGGAATTGTGAAGAATTACGGTCGAAAACTGTGGATGCCATCTCCTCGATCTCGCAGTCGACGTCGTGCTACGTGCGGATAATTGCTGGCGACTTGCTGGCGTGCGTGAGTTCACAATGTGACTTGAATTTACGTAACTGCTGCAGCTTGAACGCCATCGTGATGAATACACCGTAGGAATGATCGCGATTCGAAAAATAAAACCGTGGTTTCGTCAAGGTTTATTTTGTAATAATTCACGCGACGTATTCGAAAGTCGGAAGACCTTCGAGAAGATCGTCAACGAAAATAGCCCGAGTCGAGCTGAATTTCCTAGAGAGTCGCAAAAAGCAATTTTGCATACTTGCTAATTAGCAGAATTCTCATACCTCGTATATCACTTATATATATATGTTATTATTTGACGTACAAAAATACATTAATCAGATGTTTTTCAACCGAAAAGTGCATAGGCCAATAAATTTTTTTATTATCCTACGAGTCGCAGAATTCGTGCTCTTTATGTTTATGAAAGGAAATAAACACTTTGGTAACCGATAATACAACCGACACTTTTTTCATATATAATGCGTACCGAGAGGCGAAGGACTACCACACATGGCAAAGTTATTTCAATTTCAATAAGTTACAAAAAAACAGCAACTCGCGATTTAGTATATTTTTTAACTACAGTGACTCCGTCGACGAAATCATCAATCGTCTTGTCGGGCTCGTGAATAGAGTTCCTCAAGTAGGAGTTTCAACACACCATTTAAACAATTTTTGAATGATTCATTATATGTTTCAGGCTAATTATATACAAAGAAATTTATATTTTACAATTATTCTTTTTTACAGATTTATTTGTGTAGTAATAATAATTATATGTACGAACTGTTGAATTAAATTCATTTTTATATTAATATATCGTGATCTAGTTTAGTTTATTTGTATTTTATATGAAATTCGATATCGATTTTAGTTAGTTTAGTTTGTCTAAAATGAATTTATTCGAATTTAGTTTAGTTTTACAATTATAAGATACTAGCTTAATTTACCCGGCGTTGCTCGGGCTTCTTTTTTTTGGATCTCATTTGTATTATATAACTCTATTTTTGTTTTTAATTTTTATATATGTATATACTTTTTTAAAACATATATTTTTACCATACTTTTTAAAATTTATTTTTCAAATTTCTTCTTTTTTTTTCTTCCTCTTCCTCCTCATTTTCTTTACGCTTTCGCTTCCTCAATTTTCTTTTTTTTGCTATCCTCAAATTTCTTATTTTTTCAAATCAAATACAGAATTAATTAGGAATATGTGTCATTGTTAATATATATATGTGAAACCAGCAACTTCTCTATTCCTTTTTTTAGATGCCAATCAAATACAGAATTAATTAGGAAATGCTTAGATAACTGTAATTATTAACCAAAAATTACTTGTTTTACCTTAAATTTAAAGCAAAAAATAATACCCATCGTCACAATCCCTGAAAAATTTGGGCCCCTGTTTCATAAAAATCGGATTTGTTTTATTACTCAGCTCTCTCATGTCACAGCGTAATGAAATATATCCTATAGCACTCCTGAGATTACAAGGAACACGTTGGTGCAAATTTCATCCAAATCGGTCCAGTAGTTTTTAAGTTAATAACGTTCAAATATACACCATTTACAATTTTATATATTATAGATATAGTATAGATATATAGATGTATAGATATAATATAAAATGTAAACTGGAAGCCACATTGTAAGCCGCGAAGCAAGGATTAAGAAAATAAATAAATTAAATATTAACAAATTAAATAAATTAAATATTAATAAACCGCATAGATACTAAACTGCTTTAAACATTTTTGAAAAGCGCATCATAGTCTGAAAATGGCGGACGGTTTCCAGATTCCTACTTGAGTAACTCCAATCGCGAAGCACCTAGTCCAGATTCACCGAAAATAAAAGCTGACTCGCTAACGTTTCTCGTTTTGTGTATAAAAAAGTAACCTGAAATTCTCGCAGTAAGTCCGTACACTGAAAGAAAGGCTTGGTTATAAAAATCCAGGCTTAGTTAATGTTACCAAGCACCTTGGTGAAATAGTTTCAACTAAACGTATAAGTATTACATAATTTAGTTGGTTCAACTAAACAAAATTTGCTCTTTTAAAATGTTTATAATTATTACAAAATGTTTTGTTATTATTATTATATTCGGTAATAATAATCAAATACTTCAAAAAAAGTATTACTAAATGCATCTCACAAGTTTACCAAGAATTTTTTTTTCAGTGTAACACACGATCTAAACCAGAGAAAGTGAGAGACCTCGACGTCTTTCCGCAGCAGAATGCGTTTTTTGCTTTGTCGCTTATCAAAAAATTTTTTCTTTGAGATACGAATGTCGCAAAAGCCGACGTTGGTGCACCCGCTTCGCATATGCAGTATGCACGTTGCTATCGAACGAGATAACTATGTAACTAGAGCGCGAAGACATTCTTTTTTTCCACTCAAAGCTCGTTTGCATTTCGTGGAGACATTCGGCGGCATAACAATAACATTACAACTAAAAAACGCCAGTCGTTTGAATTACCGCAGCTAATAACGGCTTTCGTCTCACACGATAAACGGTGCCGATGATTTTTAGCAGTCGCGGCATGCCTGCGATAACCGCTAGCTAAAATTTTACAGCGAGGCTCGCTGATGCGGCATCGATGAAGGAATCGCAGGCTCGTGCTTCTCTTTCCTATAGCGACTTATATTATATACATACTTGTTTCGCCGATATCCCGATGTTCAGTATATCTCACACACACGGATGCACACACAATAGCGTGCATAAAAGAAACATGGATAAAAACCTGTCTCTTATACACATCTAGATGTGTATAAGAGACAGATACATACTTGTTTCGCCGATATCCCGATGTTCAGTATATCTCACACACACGGATGCACACACAATAGCGTGCATAAAAGAAACATGGATAAAAAGTGTGCAAATTAGAAACTTGCACATTGCTTCCTCATGATTTTAGTTCGCCTAACCACGCTGCTCCTCTTCAGAGCCAGATTGTTTTTAATTTAAAGTCAAATTATTAGTAGCATATATAAATTGGCTTCCTCATAGAGGAAGCTTCTTGAGCGTTGAATGCTAACTCCACATTTTATTTCGCTCAAACAGCTTCCTCTGTGAGGAAGCCAATCTATATATGCTACTAATTTGATTGATCAGTTCTCGTGTTACACAGATTTGAAATTTCGGAGAATTCGTACATACATAAAAACTTTATATAAAGCTGGATCTAATCAACCAAATCTTAAAGAATTATATATGAAATAGGGGTAGAAAAGACTGAAGAATATAATAGAATTAGAAAAGTTACCAATAATTAATACTAAATTGTCAAAAAACAATTTGTGAAAAGTCTCAATTATTGAGACTTGAGATGTAGCCCTTAAAGGTTAAAATTCTTAAATATTGGCAATTTTTCAAATTCTATTGTATTCTTCAGTCTTTTCTACCCCTATTTCATATACAATTCGATAAGATTTGGTTGATTAGTTCTGGAGTTATAGAAATTTGGCACATACACACATACGGACATTTTTTAAAATTGCGATTTTTCGACGTTTTAGAATATTCTGAACACATTGGCAGCGGCAAAAAAAATTTTTTTTATAAAAACCAAGCTTCCTCTATGAGGAAGCAAAAAAGGATCGGTTTAATGACGAAAAAAAAACGGGTTTTTTTTTACTTCGGGAAAAAACCGAGTAAAAAACTAAGTTTTTTACGATTTTTCACTAAACATTCTGAAAAAAGACAGAATTATTTTTCTTGATACTCATCGTTCAATATCTACGTTATTTCGGTATTATTTAATATTTTTTGTCTTTATAACTTTAAATATTGAGGCGGAAACGTCTTTGCGTTGTTGCAGTGCCTAATAGTGAATTCGGGCGCTTGCACTAGTCAATAACCAGGGTTGGGAAAGTTACTTTATAAAAGTATCTAGTTACAGTTACAGTTTTTTTATAGAAAATGTAACTAGTTACAGTTACAAGTTATCGATTCTGAAAAGTAACTCGTTACAGTTATAGTTACATAAAAAGTAACGAATCGTTACTTTGCA
>NJRL01000274.1:199888-218280 GCA_003063815.1 Aphaenogaster rudis | reverse complement strand
TGCGAAAAATAACACCTCAACCAGGATTCGAACCTGGATCTCCCATCAATCCGTGCGGGCGTCCTACCAATTCGACCATCGAGGCATGTGGTGATATTTTTCACAATAACAAATATATGTTGGTTAAACGTCTTATTTCAGGCGACGTATTTTAAACAAATAGTATTAAGAATTAGACAATGATATTAAACAAATATGAATATGAAAAATGCCATTTTCAGTCGCGGCGGTTCAACCAACATATATTTGTTATTGCCAGAAATATCACCACATGCCTCGATGGTCGAATTGGTAGGACGCCCGCACGGATTGATGGGAGATCCAGGTTCGAATCCTGGTTGAGGTGTTATTTTTCGCAATAAGTTCTTTACAGTTTTTTCGGGAAATGGGGGAATGGGGGAATCTTATAGATGCTAGTGAGCATCAAAAATTATTAAATTGCTCGTCAATTTAATATGTGAATTAATTATTCCGGCTTCATGTAAGGACTGTGTTTCAAGACCGACGAATATACGGCGCGCAGTTCACATGAGCAGGAATATTCACAAAAATAATTATTAGGCACCAAGAACCGCCGCGACTGAAAATGGCATTTTTCATATTCATATTTGATAAATGTGTAAGCTTTTTAAATACTGTACTTCCTTTATTTTAGACTACACCACTCTAACGTTCATTTTTAACAATAGTTTTAGTCTCTGACATAGTTTGGGCACAATGTCAACTAAAGATTTTGTTGTACGTTCCTACTTGATGTAAACGGTATGAATTATCTCACTTGATAAGGACCAAAACCCATGGTCGAAACGTTGTGAATTTTTATTCAATAAAGAAGCCAATTGTGTCGAAGAAATCATTTAATATAATTTTAAATACTTACATATATAGATACTCTTGTGCATTGTATAAAGACCACTGTTTTAAAGAAAATAATACGAATAAAATTTCATTATGCTATATTTGTTAATTAATTATTTAAAAAAATAAAATGTAGGTTATATGTAGGTTAAGCAATATGACTGAAATCATTGTCTGACAAATTATTTAATCTTAATTCAGAAATGTAATTGCACAATTGCATAATTTTAAAGCAACTATGTGTTTTTTTTACACCAATTCATTTCATTATTCTGTGCATAAAAGTATTAAGATATGTTTATCAAAAAATGAATAGTTTACGAGATATTTTATATTTCATGGTAAAATATGCCAAAATAAAGTATAAAATATCTCGAAAATTATTGATTTCATGATAATTTTATCTTAATACTTTTATGTGCAGAATAACTATATATATAAGCATCATATTATATTTAAAAAATCATATAATTCTATTTAAAAAAACGAAGGTTACCCTTAAAATCTCAGGAATACCTCCACCTAGAAAAAACGTGTATCCGTCATAAGATGTCCCCCTCGAAACAGAGTAAGTTTTACTTGAATCATTTTTCAATAAAATCATCGGTTCGCGAGATATATAGCGATGCAAAAATAGGTTATCCTGTATATATTGAAGAACCCCCCCCCCCGAGAGAGAATCTTCTGATTTCTTTTTAAAATAATATAATAATTTGTTCTATGTAGTTCCGATTAAAATAAACTTTGCAGAATAAAAAATTAGCAAATGATAAAAATTTTGTGTGACATTGTATAACTATATATAATTATAAAAATATATTTTTTATTTGTCATAAAGAGTGACACCAAAATCAGTGGTTTTTTAGCCCGTTTTTGGTCCCGCGATATTGGAACTTAATTGTGTGCCAAATTGTACCTTATGATAAATCATCAATCACAAAAAATTTTTAAGTTGAGGTGAGAATCGGTTCCAGAGATATGGGGGGGGGTCAAAGTAGTCAAAATTCATTAACGCGTTAGCTCATACGCTTTGAAGCACGAATTTTTATGTCAGTCCGATAATTTAAAACTTTGTACCCGGGGATTTTGCTGACAGCTAACAACGAAGTTATGGCCGGTTTAATATGGCGAACGATATATATTTAAAAAAGTCGTGACTCAGAGTTATAAAATCGATTTTCGAGTCCTAACTAATTTTTATAAATTGTTGAATTATTATTTTAATTATATATTGATTTCATAATATGTGTGAAAATACATACTGAGATCTAGTTTCCTTGATTTTCTTCTTAGGAAATGGTTATGGATACATTACATATATTAGGACTTGGTATATGTATGTATCCCATGATATTGGCCATATCCAAGGAACCACACAATTGTCATAACGTGACTGCAACAGCCGACAGTTCACACTCACCACTTTCACATGTACAATAATATTCTGTAACTGAATCTCAATTTATAAAAATTAGTTAGGACTCGAAAATCGATTTTATAACTCTGAGTCACGACTTTTTTAAATATATCGTTTGCCATATTGAACCGGCCATAACTTCGTTGTTAGCTGTCAACAAAACCCCCGGGTACGAAGTTTTAAATTATAGGACTGACATAAAAAGTTCAAAGCGTATGAGCTTCACAAAGCGTATGAGCTAACGCGTTAATGAATTTTGACTACTTTGACCCTCCCCTCCCATATCTCTGGAACCAATTCTCACTTCAACTTAAAAATTTTTTGTGATTGATGTCTTATCATAAAATACAATTTGGCACACAATTCAGTTCCAATATCGCGGAACCAAAAACGGGCTATTTTTGGTCTCACTCTTTCTATAACTCCTTGTAAATCATTAAATAAAAAATATAATTAATTATTTTCAAGAACACCATTTTTTTGTAAAAGATATGCATTTTTTTCGCGAAGTTGTTGTTATGTTGTAATATAAAATAATTTATATATATATAAATTTTGCTTAAATATTTAATTTCAATTATTATTTTTAAAAAAACTTGGATTAATACTATATTTTCTTAATATTATATTTGCATGAAATATTTTTTTAAGAATAACATAAGATTTTAACAAATAAATATACGTTTTGCAAAATATCTTTCATGATACAATGTGCTTTTTTATTTTGAAAAATATACTGAAATTAATAAATTAGAATATACTATAAAAAAATTGAATTTTTTAAATTAATATACAGGGTGTACCAGACCACCCGTCCACCTCGATTTTTTCGAGAACGCAAGGTGACAGGAAGTTGGAGAGAAATGTTAAGTTCCAAATCCTATCCGAAGAATCGAATAAAGATATTTCCGTTTTCCGGAACTGACCGGAAGTAGTAGTCACCGGGATTAACTTTGAAATCTCAAATAGAAACGTATGTCATGTAGGGTGTCGTTGGATAGAGCTTGAAAAAAGAAACGTCTTTTATTGGAACATAATCGCAGTATCTCTAACCGTTAAGGAGAAACGACTGGAAAATTGAAAAGTGATAGTCGAAATAATAACACAAAGTTTAGCATTTTTATGGAGACGGGTAAAAAACATTGTTTACCAGTAACGTCCGACGACAAAAGAGGACATGAAAGAACGTATTTGAGAATGCTGAGCGACGTAGAAGTCCTTCGAGTTACGGATAACATCAGAGAGAGAGAATTCGCTTTTGTTTGAATCAAAACGGAAGACATTTTGAACACTTGTCACTGTCAAACAACATGACTGAGGTAAAAAAAATGTAAACACCTTGTAAATACTTATTGGATGCTAAACTTTGTGTTATTATATTTCGACACTATCACCTTTCAATTTTCCAGTCGTTTTTCCTTAACGGTTAGAGATACTGCGATTATGTTCAAATAAAAGATATTTCTTTTTTCAAGCTCTATCCAACGACACCCTACATGACATACGTTTCTATTTGAGATTTCACGGTGACCACTACTTCCGGTCAGTTCCGGAAAACAGAAATAGGAGAAGGCGGGGCATAATGGGACCACGGGGTATAATGGGATATGGTCGATATCTCTTTACAGAGATGCTGCCATGTAATGAAATGTATGGAAATTATTTTAGATGTCCCTACCCGCGTGCTGTTATCAGTTTCCATATTATTTTTAGCTGAAAGATGCTAGAAATTATTTAATGCGTTTGCTATGCTCTCCGCGACTGAGTTACAGTTTCTTTAAGACATTTACATATGGTAAGCAAAGATATAAAATTCTATTTTTTATTACCGTAAGTATATTTACGTTATTAAATGATCTTTTCTTGTCATTTTAATAAAGTGTCTGTGCAAATATCGATTATCTGTGATGATTTATATTACCTAAAATAAACTTATACATTTCAGGGCATAACAGGACAAACGTTTTATTTTTCCTTTTCATATCATATATCAGTATATATGTTATGTTGTGCAATATATTGTACCAAAAATTATTACACCACATTTTGATTTTCATTTACCTATATTGTAATAATATTTATTTATATTTTAATAAGAAAAATGTAGGTATACTATAATAAGAAAAGTAATAATTATTATTAATTAAATGTGTAATAATACATTTTTACATATATTGCGTGTTGTAAAAAATCATTTCTAAGAAGTTTTGAACATTATAATATTTGAGAAATAAACAAGTTTCATAAGGCATCCCATTATGCCCCGCATAAAATCAATACTAAGGTTAACTCACGTTTTCGAAAAACAATAATTTCGTCCTTTTAAACTATTCTTTTGTAGTAAAACTTGTATTTTCTTTATAGTGGATATTTCAAAGAATATTTTAGTGCTAAACATTTATTTATTTATTTTTAATAGTAAACTTGTATAAACCTTAGCGTTCCCGTTATGCCCCGGGTTCCCCTACCTTTATTCGATTCTTCGGGACTTTAGAAGTCTTAATATAATCTTCGCGATACATTTTCACAATTCACACTATAAAATTAACACAAAACGGGAACAATTCAAAAACTCACTGTTCTATATTCTATAACATATAATATACACTTGGATCTGACAAACCCAAAAACATCTTTGATTATGTATTCTATACTTCGTAAATATCCAATAAACGCCATATTATGACTAACATGCCTTTCAGACTGCAACTCCTTTTACTTAGCATTGTCAATCTCAAAATTGCAAATTCCTACAAATGTTAAAGATTTATATATATATATAAGGTTAACAGAAATATATAATACTATTAAAAGAATTAACCGACTAATATATATCTAGTAATATTTTTTTTTCGAAGTAATATATTTTTTTTTCTTCGATATATTGTCCATGTTCCATACGAATTTCTATAATGATATTACAGAATAGCGGACAAAGACAAACATGAGACGCATAGAAAATGCTCATGTCCGACGATAACCGAACTCTTCAGATTGAACCTGAAATATGTCTGCGGTAGTAAATCCTATCGGAAATGCTGTACCATTTTACCCCTTGGCAGTCCCGAATCGTATAACTATATAGGGGTTGACGTGATCTCGAAGAGGGGCCGAAATATCGAAGCGTCGAGTGTATGCGAGGTCTTAAAGTTGCACGATAGTCTTGAGACGGGTTTAATATGGTAGCAGTCGCATCGCTACGAAATCCATTACTAGCATCGTTTACGCTCTGAAAGGAAAGAATGTATCAGATAAAACAAAAACTGTGTGTGTGATTCTTTATCATTTATCTTTACTGTGAGATTTTGTGCTTTTTTAAATCTTGAGTTTTTACAATGCATTTACTATATGCATACATGTTGCTGTTTTCAAATAATTTGTATTTGTAATATAAATTGAGTAATGTTATTAAAAGCTAATTCATATATCGTAATCTATAATTAACTAAATTCTATATTTATGATACATGCAATAGTATAGTAATAGAGTTATATACTGTAGTAAACTATATATATATATATATATATAATACTAGAGAAAAAGAGAGAGAGAGAGAGAGAGAGAGAGAGAGAGAGAGAGAGAGAGAGAGAGCAAGTAATATATATATATATATATATATAAAACAAATTTTAGATAGTACACGGAAAAAACGATAAGGTTGCCACAACTACAATAATAGTAATATTGGGTACAGCCACGTCCTGTAGTTGTCACATTCATATTGTTTTGTGTAGTGCATCTATATATGTTTGTCTCAACATTCACTATGTTTGCTGTACCAAATGCATATAGTTGCCTTCACATCAATGTGAATGTGACAACCACAGGACGTGGCTGTGACAACCACAGAACGTGGCTGTACCAAATGTTACTATTTTGTGGTTGTGGCAACCTTATCGTTTTTTCCGTGTATTGATTTTAATATTATTTCTGAATGATGAAAGCATTAGTTAAAGCATCATTGTGAAATTAATAGTTTCACAGTTGTAAAAAGACAATTATTTTATTATAATTTGTAAATAACGAACTATTTGCATATCTCATTTTTCTGTGATAATTTTGTGTGTAAAAAGTGTTGCTATAAAATGCCTTGTTCGATATATTAATACATATAAAAACTATATATTTCCATACAAATACTATTTTTACTATAATAGATATTCCAAAGTTATTAAAAATAATAACCGCTGTCGGTTATTGTGTGTGTAAAAATAATAACTCAATTGCTAAGTTTATCTTTCGCGTTTTCGTCGTATTGAATGAAGTTTATGCGTTCTTGGCAACATTTCTCGATCATCACGTATGCGGCAGGTGTAGTAGAAAACAAAAGAGCAATACATCTCAACGAGTTTGATAGTGTATTGTCGCTTGTCGGTTGGCATGTATTGTCCTCACCATGGCAGTCCACTTGATCACGATCCAGCAGCACTCCAGTTTTGCTCGTGTACCAGATAAGATGTCGATTAAAATTCATGCAGTCCGTCACCACTGCCGCTGCTATCTTATAAATCGCCGTCCCGTATTACGCTTTTCGTATTGTTTCGAACCGAATTTTGAAGTTGAATTACAATCCTATATATATTGATATAATTTGGCAGCGAAAATTTGCACACGTCTGTCATCCGAAATTTGAAAACATTAAAACGTAAGCGTTTATGTGATATTTTATGTCAAAACATTCCCACACATCTTCTATCGTTTAACTAATTAATTACTTTAAACATTTATTTCAAATAACACTTATTAAAACGCTCAGTATAAGTATATGTGTATTGGTATAAATGTGTATATGATAAAAGAAATAATAGATATAATTAGAAATACAATTATTTCTTTTTACATTCATATGTAATAGAAATTAAATTTACGAAAACATATTTTAATAGTAACTATTGCATCTAAAAGATAAAATGTAGTGACATTGGAAAAATATTTTCAAGAAAATTTCGTTAAATTATTTTGTTTAATTTAGTATATTATACTTTTAAATAAAAATATACATATAATTATTTTAAAAAATCTGTTTGTGAAATTTATTCTACTATGTCATCGAAGTATGCAGACATATACACACATATACACATGCCCTCTCTCTCTCTCTGCTCTGATTGTTATTAACCATTGCCAAACTTAATTGCAATATATTTGAAAATAATGTAATAATCCTTGATAATATTGAAAAATCTTATATATTATGCTCCATATACCTGTGATGATAAAAATTATTTTTATCCATTTAAATGTGATACATCAGCTCTATACGAAATGTCGAACAGTAATAACGATTTACGTTGGAACGCTATTTCCTGAGAGATCGATCAAAAAGGAGTAAAACGGGGGGGATAAGACCGAGAGAAGAAGGCACAATAGTGGTGGCAGGGATGGCCCACCCATCTTCGTCGTTACGACTATGAAGAGAGGTGGATCGGAAGATACGGTGATTCTCTTTTTCTTTCTTCTGTCCTTTCTTTCACATCTCTGAGGAGTAACTAACTGAACGAGAGCTCGGATAGAGGGTGTTAAGGTAATGCTCCATTAGTATGTGGCGCCCGTAGTAACACCACCACATAAGGTGGTCGAACTGTGGTTTGTCCTGGCCATCCCTTTTGACCGTACCTATATGTATCTGGAACACACTCACACTCACGTGTCGTGATGGCAGGCGAGGACCTGTCAATAGCCGGCTTGTTACAGCGGCAATGATCGGCTTAACTAACGGGAAAGATCCATCCAGACGCACTAGATTTTTTCAGGACGGGTGTCGGACGGCTGGACACGCATGTCAACAGTGTCTTTCCTTTTATAAGACTGCCGGACACACTCGTTCTGATTCGAGCCTCCTTGCGAAATTTATTACCGATAGATGAGAAGGACTATGAAAAGAAAATCGTTTAGATAACCTTCATAATGCTATAAATACTAAATTATGTACATGATTAAATTATCTCAATATTTAGCTTTTAAAAATTTCGTAATTTTTCGTAATTTCATAAATATTTTAATATAAGAAAAAAAAGAAGACATATGAAAAAACAAATTATAACTTATATACTATTAAAAAAATACTATAAAATATATTTTTTAAAATAATAAATTTCAAAACAATTTTCGCGGAATACTGATCAATTTCATGAGTCACTGTACCTTATTTTATAATTACACGATAAATACAAATTAGTTCATAACAATTATTGAGAAAAGTCATTCTGAAGAAAAAAATATCATACAAGCATAGATCATATTGCAGAAGTATATATTTTTATACTAAGAAAAAAATTGTGTTTTTCTATTTGTATTATTTGTTATGTTTATTTGTATTAGCTTGCACTATATACAGTCTTGTTCTATAGAAATCTAAATTTTAAAAAATTTTTATTGAGGAATGTCGATAAAGATTATTATTTATTGCAACTATTATATCTTAATTCTTCCACTGAGCTGGACGCAGAGCTCTATTACTATTATAAATAGCTCTGTAGAGAGATGCTCAATAATTTTACACTGCATTGATACTAGCGACGATCGGAATCTGCTGCTTTACAATAAAAATCATCGCACCTCTACATTAGTATAAAGTAATAATATAATAATAAAATAGTATAAACAATATAATATAATAAAGTAATAATAGTATAAAATAATAACAAATTAAATTATAGCATTTTAATTTACATACTAGTAGACTAGAAATAAATAGAATAATATAGTCTAAACATAAACACTCTTTCAACGCAAAGTAAATAAGAAAACCATTATAGTGGCGTTTTGTCTGAAATAATTGCTTATAGGGAAACTATTACAGTGGCGCGGTAGTGTATCCAAATAGTTAATATAACTATATCTAAAATTTAAATTTTATTCTAGATCTTTGAACTTATAATTCACGAAATTCTTTATTTTCAATAACTGAAGCTTATAGCTAAAAGATGTTTTGATTAAAATTTCTATGTTAGATTTAAATAAGATAAGATTCTCTCTCTCTCTCTCTCTCATTCTCTCTAACATTTTATTATCAATTGTATAATTACATTTTTTATATGTAATATGGTAATAAAATATGAAGATAACGTAGCTTCTATCGTAATAGTCATAAAACATTACTCAATTTAGTATTATATGATATAATTCGAACGAAGAAGACTACAGATAAAAAAGATGCTACAAGTGCCGTACAGTTGCTACGTTCTTAGAGGTGACAAGGATTGAGTTCTAAACGGATCACATGAGACGTGTGCGTGACGAAAACCTAGGTTGCTTATCGCCCCGCGACATCGAGTATCGCAAGACCACTCGCGATCACCATCCCTGTTACCTTCCTTCCAAGAATCATCCAGATAGCTACACTTATTCTTGCATCACGTTGCTATAACAATCTTGCCGGACAGTATCCATCCGATTAATAAGATATCTCCTTGTTTTGACTCAGGAATGTGAAACCACTCGGTCGATGCATTAATATATATATACTTTAATCTTATAACTTTAGAATAAAAGGTTTTAGTGCTACAGAAGATATTATGATAATCTTTATTCTCAATCCCGTATAATATAATGGAGTTTTATAAAGTTTCTATATATAAAATGACAATACGAGTCTGTGACTAAAAAATTGTTAAATTCTAGATATGTCCCTGTTAAAAGAAGGATGATTTTTAAAAATCCATAAATAAAAAGTATTCGATAGATCTGTGACACTGCCGTTATTTTTCTTCGTCACTGATTCATGTTTGAAGCACCGCGCGGAAAAAAATATGAAAATGTATAGTGTGCTTCTTTAAAAGAGAGAGAAAGAGTGTATGTGTGTGTGTGTGTGTGTGTGTGTGTGTGTGTGTGTGTGTGTATGCGTGTGTGCATGTATCCATTCACTTATCTCGGTTCCAGCAACAAGGATGCAAGTCACCAGCCCTCGAGCGCGGTAGGAAGACATTGATGTGAATTAATGGCAGCTTAAGTTATAGTTAGCGTCTCAGTGTTCCGCGTGTATAGGAGAAGGGACACCCACAGAGCTGCGGTATTAATTAACGCGACCCCAAAATCTCCTCTTAACCCCTGAACTCTCGTTTAAACGGTACTGTATCATGGATATTGTCTCCCCGTTAAGAAGCAGTGAGGGGGCAAGAAGAAAACGGAGAGAGGAAGGGGGAGAAGAGAGAATACCCTATAAATATTATCTACTCTTTCGCTTTAATATAAATTCGGTGCGTCTGTTATGCAACGATAGACGATTACAGAGCATTTCCGAAATCATATTCTACCATATAAGTTTTATTGATTTGTCGCGACTAGTAGGATTATTACGATTTATTTTCCATTATTTTTCGTAATATTCCTAACAGGAATATTACGATTTACGTTTTACATCGACAACTGAGTCTGAATGATTATATTGATAATAATTATTGCAATGTCTTTTAATTCAAATTTAATGCAATTATATCTATCCTATTTTAAAGTAAAATTAAATTAAATAAGAAGAAGTTAAACGTTCCGCTATTTATTAGATACGTTATAAATATTATATAATTATACAAATAATTGAGCTTACTGCTTTGTATTAGCCTGTCTATTCTTATTTATAAATTAAGATATTTTCATAGACAACTCAGTAAATTAAACTCAAAATTGTAATCAAACTCGAATTTAAGTAAAACGCCTTTATAAAATTTTTTTCTTGATGTGGATCAATACACACACAAATTTTATTCCTTCTTATTATATTAAGAAGGTATTATACATTTATAAATAAAGCAAATGCTTACACAATCGGCGTTTTTTATTGTAAATATTTTTTAAATATTTAAACTATAAAAATTAAAGATAAAATATGTTTACTTTTGTTATTAATTTTTTTTTAATAAAATGGATTTTATGGCTTAATTTATATTTAAATTCAAAAGATGGATTACAATTAACAGGAAAAGTTCAAACGTGCAAGAACGCTTGACTGAATAAAAGCGTTTACCTCTCATGCGAAGAAAAAGGCTTTGCCGCTCTGAGGCATAAAAAGCGAAATTTATAATCCGGAAAAACAATTATGGAGGTCGCGATCGAACGTGGAGCCGCCGCAGTGGCAAAAAACGACTAATATCTTCCGTTTGATTTATATGTTCGCGAGCAATGGGTCGCGTGGCCGGATGCTGGAAGGGAAGGAGCGAAGCGGATATTAAATAGAATATTAAAGATTTAGCGCGCGGGAGACAACAGCGTTCGAAGTTCGGCCGATCTGGTCGTCTGCAGAACGTGTCGCTGGATGCAGAGAAGTTATATGTCTTTTATAAGTCTCTACATATGCGCGAAGGCCAAGAAACGGTTTCGGCGAAAGTCATGAAGGCAGGGGATGAAGGCAGGGGCTGCCCATTTCAATAAACTGACCGCCATAAATCGTATGTGTTACATACCGTGAGCGCACATATGTATTTACATGTGCTATCCATAGGCGAGACATTCACATTCTACAAGTTGTATCCGCAACGCATCTGAAAAAAATCTCCGCATAAAAAGCGCATCAATGTTAATCCTTACATGGTCCTATTTATATGAAGCCCTGAAAATGTAAATGGACAAATCATACAATACACAGATTCAGAGAAAAATTTAAAAAAAGTTATTTTGTGTTGCATTAAAATAGAAGTTTATATGATAAAAATAAGAAAACACTTCATTTATAGAAATGTAACACACATACATACGCACGCATACTATAAATTCTTTTTTTTTTAATTTACTAATATTATTTTTTAATAATGTTTAATGATTTTTTCTTAAGATATATCTTAACAAATTTTTAACATGCATATTTAGACTTTTATTTACAATATTTGTAAATAATTTAATATTAATGATTATAATAATCTATTTAGAATTATTTTTTATTTTATTAATTTGTCTAATATATATATATATATATATATATATTGTATATGATATTTAAAGTAATTTGTTTGGAATAGTTATCTAGATAACATGAGAAAAACAAATAAGAAATTAAATATACAATTCTACTATTGAAAATTATTATTATTATAAAAATATATTATAATATATTATAATAAAAACCCATGTATATATATATGGGGCATTTCACGCCAATTTGTAAGGGGTTAAACATCGATCTTTTTATTTCTGGTGGCACTTTGTTTTTTAGCAGGTCTTTACGAGTATTATACCTATGTAAGAGCGTTTCTATAATAAATGTAGCGTTTCCGAAATAGAGCCTGCGCAAAATGAGGACTGTAAGATTTTCAATGAATTTTTTCGCCTATTAGACAGCGTCTAAGAAAAAAATTCATTAAACATAAAATACGCTATTTTGATCATATTTTTAAAAAAATTACTCAAAATTTTTATAATAATATTTTTAAACAAATGGAGTAAAAAAAACACAAAAAAATTTGAAAATCTCGAAAACTCTATTTTCTATTTTTTTTAATTTATAGGGAATATTCTGGGGAGTATTATATATAGAAAAATTTTAAGACCGGTCCAAAGTTGCGCAGAAAATTTGGGAATTTTTAATAGATTTTTTGTGAGACAGACAAGTACCGTGGCTTCGCACAGACTTACGCGCGGCCTTGAGCAGATTCGAGCTTCTTATACAGGGTGTCTCACATAACTTTCAACAGCTTGATGTTTCGGAAACTATGGATTTTAGAAAAAAATATTTCAGACAAAAGTTATAGGATTTAAAAGACGCATATAATGACAGTCATAGAATGTTCGTCTTAATCTATTTATTATAATTTATTAACACCTGAAGAGGACCACAAACAATGGTCGAAACGTAGTGAATTTTTGAATAAATTTTGGCCAGTTGTGTCGATTACATCAAATATATTTTCTTGTTAATTATTTACTGGCGAAGAGGAGTTTTATTGCTTATTTTTATAATGACAGTATTAGTTTGATCATAAGTGGTGTTGCCACAAAGTCAGGTTAATTAAGATTAACTTTATTTTTTAAAATAGAATATAGATATTTTATATTTATCTCAAAATATATCAGAATAAAATATAAAATATCTCGTAAACTATTGATTTTTTGATAACTTTACCTTAATACTTTTATATGCCAAATAACTGGAGAAATTACATTATATTAAAAAAATCATGTGATTCTATTTAAAAAAATTAAGTTGACCTTAATCTGACTTTGGCAACACCACTTATGATCAAACTAATACTGTCATTATATGCGTCTTTTAAACCCTACAACTTTTGTCTGAAATATTTTTTTCTAAAATCCATAGTTTCCGAAACATCCAGCTGTTAAGAGTTATGTGAGACACCCTGTATAAGAAGCTAGAGTCTGCTCGAGGCCGTGCGTAAGTCTGTGCGAAGCCACGGTACCTGTCTGCCTCACAAAAAAATCTATAAAAAGTTCCCAAATTTTCTGCGCAATTTCGGACCCGTCTTAAAATTTTTCTAATACTCCCCAGAATATTCCCTATAAATTTCAAAAAAATAGAATATGGAGTTTTCGAGATTTTTAAATTTTTTTGTGTTTTTTTATTCCATTTGTTTAAAAATATTATTATAAAAATTTTGAGTAATTTTTTAAAAAATATGATCGAAATAGCGTATTTTATATTGAATGAATTTTTTTCTTAAATGTTGTCTGATAAGCGAAAAAATTCATTGAAAATCTTGCAGTCCTCATTTCACAGGCTCTATTTCGGAAACACTACATTTATTATAGAAACGCTCTTACATGGATATAGTATTCGTAAGACCTGCTAAAAAACGAGCTGCCATCAGAAATAAAAGAATCGATGTTTGACCCCTTGCGAATTGGCGTGAAATGCCCCATATATATGTTATAAAAATAATATACTAAATATATTGTGAAAATTTAATACAGATAAAATACTAATATGGATGCACGATGCATAATTATGTTTAAAGAAGCAAATAAAAAACAAGAATCATACCGCTTCCTTTTTTTTAATTTAGCATTTTTTGTTTCTCTATATTCTTGATTTCTTCTTCACTAACATTTTCTCTAACTTTGATTCTATTTTATTTTATACGATCTTGACATTTTCTTCTGTCTTTTGACTATTAAAAGCAGCAACATACTTTGTTCGCTATGTTCAAACTCTTTTTCTATCCCTTAAAATTGTACACATATTCTCTTTTCTTTAATTTATTTAACTTTGAACCTATCTCTTCTTTCACAAAATCTGAAACACATATGTATAGCGTATAAAAATCAAGAAATTAAGATATCATCAGTATATAAATATTAAATAATATCATACACTATTTTAATTATTTTACTTTTAATTTACTATACAAAAACATCTGTTGTGGTTTTATAATATGTATACTCATAAAACTTGAGATTATGTAGCTAATTTAAGATAATCTACTAACATATAATTTATACACGAAAAAATAAATAAACAACAATTATATAAATAAAAAATGCTTATTAGAAAATGATTTGTGTATATTTTGAATTATTCTGGTAAATAGATTTTACTTGTTAGTATAATTCAGCAAACATAATTTAAAAATTTTTCATTATTTGTTTACATATATATTATGAAAAGCAAAACAAGAAAACAAGTTTCACTTGTTTTCGGAAATTGAGTTTGATTTAATTGTATCTGTAAAGCCTCGTTTATAAGAAGCATTAATTCAAGCTCGCGCGCATGTACATACATCTCACACGGACACGCACGTGTGCGCGTATATGTATGCACGCAGAAACACACATATTTAAAATAAAAAACATAATTGTTTATATTAATATTTAAAGAAAATAGCATTTATAATTTAAAAATAAAAAGTGCTTTATTATTTTTTGCATTGTAAAAAAACACAATTTTAACAAAAATAGTCGCTAAAGTTGTCAGAATTGTGCCTACAATTATTTAGAAATATTTAATTTATAAATGAGATATTACTTGAAATATATCTCCATGCAACGTTTCTTTTTTCACTCTTTTTAAATACATATGTTTTATATATTAATCAATGCTATATAGCATTTTTATCTATATACCAATGTTTATGTTATCAGAATCATTGATCAAATGAATAAACAGACTGTAAATCCTAAAATACAAAAGCATTTTCTATACATTTATATGAAAATTTTTTTCAACACCTTTAGTTCCTGGCGGTTACTTTTCCTTCTGTCGCGCGAGCCTCTTTGCGGTCAGTAATAAAATCGGACTGCGGGCAGTTTCGTCCAGCCTGGACGAACGCCTTATTGCATGTAAAACATTTATGTACCCTAGATATTGGCGAGCTCCTACATTGATTCAGGTTCCGCATACAACCGTTTCTGCAATCTTGCAGAAATAATAACAATATAATCATTGATAGATTCATATATACATTTTTGCATTGCGTAAAATGTACATAAATTAAAAATTAATTTTAGTAATTAGTATCCCAGAATAAAAGAAAATTTGTACGAAAGCACTGAGATAACAAAAATTATTTCGAGACACAATTTAAGTAATAAATCTTTCAAAGATTGTTTTAAAAAATTATATAAAAAAGTGTGCAAAATAAGAATTTGCACAGTGCTTCCTCATCAGGAAGTTTTTCTTTATTTCTTCCTTTTTTTTCGTTTGGGTTCCTCATAGAGGAAGCTTTATGAATTAACGAAAGTTTGAAGATTACAATTTTATATGAACGTACACACTTCATTACTCGAAAAGTACTTAATAAAAAAATATTTTATTATAGTGTTTTGAAAAGCTCTCGAAGTAAGCTATAAGAATATGCAATAAGAAAGTAAGGTTTCAATAGTAAAAATTGAAAGAGCCTAAAATAAAAATTTAGAAAAAATTAAAAATTTTATTTTTAAAAAACCCTTTTACCGATCATCACCAAATACAATTTCATTACATATTCTTATAGCTTACTTCGAGAGCTTTTAATAAAACTATAATAAAGTATTTTTTCATTATGTACTTATCGAGTTACGAAAGTTTGAAGATTACAGTTTTATATGAACGTACACACTTCGTTACTCGAAAAGTACTTAATGAAAAAATACTTTATTATAGTGTTTTGAAAAGCACTCGAAGTAAGTTATAAGAATATGCAATAAAAAGTGGGGTTTCAATAGTAAAAATTGAAAAAAAACCTAAAATAAAAATTTAGAAAAAATTAAAAATTTTATAAATATGAGGAAGCAAAAGAATCCCTTTACCGATCATCACCAAATACAATACGAACCTTCCTTTAATGATACTTTACATTTAAAAAAAAAACTCTGCCCGATATCTCAAAATTTGCGGAAGTTACAGCAACCACAAACATCATCCACACACACATACACACACACGCGCGCACGCGCGCGCGCACGCACGCACACACACAAACGGACATTTTGTTAAAATGCGTTTTTTCGACGTTTTAAAACAATCTAAAAGCTTTTACAAAGAAAACTGGAAAAACAATTTTTTCACGAAAATGAAAATTTTTTTTTGCATAATAGTGGGATGAATCAATTGATGTGAGGAAAACACATGGTTGCTTTTCAAAAAAATATGTAATTGCATACTGCCAGTTGCATAATTTTTTTGTGCATAAGCTTCCTCATAGAGGAAGCAACTTATGCAACTTGCAATATGCAATTACATATTTTTTTGAAAAGCAACCGTGTTTTCCTCACATCAATTGATTCATCCCACTATTCTACGCATAAAAGTATTAAGGTACGATTATCAGAAAACGAACAGTTTACAAGATATTTTATATTTCATGTCAAAATATATCAGAATAAAATATAAAATATCTCGCAAACTATTAATTTTTTGACAACTCTACCTTAATACTTTTATATACCAAATAACTGGAGCAATTAAATTATATATAGAAAATTATATGATTCCATTAGAAAAACAAAGGTTACCTTAAAATCTCAGGAACACCTCCACCTAAAAAAAACTGTGTCCATCATAAGATATCCCCCTCGAAACAGAGTAAGTTTTACTTCAAACATTTTTCAAAAAAATCATTGGTTCGCGAGATAGAGCACTGGTTCCTTTAAAATGGGACACCCTGTATATACAAAACATCAATACTTTTGCACTATTTTAAATTAAAAATAAGTTGTTTGCATATTCTGAAAAATATTTCAAAATTCATCTAAATTTTCTGTATAAAAAAATTTTTTTCTTTTTATAAAAAATATTAAATTCTTCTAGCTTATACTTTTTATTAGTTCTTATATTATGTGTTAGTTAAACTAACAAATTTCTTATATTCTAAATCATTTAATTTTTATCATACATTTGCGAATGACAACCGAATAGTTTTAGTAACATCCCTAATATCGTTTTGCATGTAAAAGTTTTTAATTTTGCACGAAATTTTGTAATTAATACAGAGATAACTTTAATGGGATATATATGGATTATATGATAATCTTTAATAATTCAACGCTATAATACACAAGTGTAAAACATATTTCATTTTATACTACCAGTAAAATCTATTCATTTCTAATGGAGCATAGGAAAAAAGAGATATTTCACCTTAACACTCATAGATATATCACGCCAATTTCATGTTTTCTCGTATCGGTCCGTAATGAGCGGTTTCTGTGTTAATGATATAACACTCGCCCTCGTCGCACAACACAACATATCATGACGCATCAATGTGACGTTCAATAATTGTATCGAGCGTCGCAAATCTCGACATTAATAACACGTCGGAAGTCAGAACGTGACATCGAATAGTGTCTCTCGGTTTATGACAAGTGTATTAGCCTTGTTAAAAGTATAGCTACGGCATGTATTCCTTTGTTTCTTGTTTTACCGAGATGCGTCACGGAGTTCACCTATCATCTTTTTCTATGCAGACTTTTCTTATACAGTTATTAAATCAATATGAACTTTATTTTTATTTTCAGCTTTACTTAATTTAAGCCTTTACATTCGATCATTGATAGGAATAAGTGATTTTAAAATAAAACAGTCACATTAATTGACGAACTATAAAATATCATGTATAAAAAATAATTTCCGTACTAAATTGTATAGGAATTTTATTATATTTTTCTTTAATTAATTACTCACATAATCCACTGAATTCAAACATAAAGAAATTATTTTTTTCTTGATTTACAATGACTAATTTCCTCCCCCCCC
>NJRL01000274.1:174034-199109 GCA_003063815.1 Aphaenogaster rudis | reverse complement strand
CTCTCTCTCTCTCTCTCTCTCTCTCTCTCTCTCTCTCTCTCTCTCTCTCTCTCTCTCTGCATATATACCAACCCAAACATTACTATAGCATTACTATTAACATTATCATTTTATTTGTTAACAAATGGATAGACGCTACTGCAATTTTACAATGTCGTTGCAGCACTTCGCAGCATATATACAATATTGCAATCAATAAAATATTTTTTTAATCTATACGATGAGATGAATTTTAAAAATTAATTTTGAAAATTCATTATGAAGCTGGTTATATATGATCCGATTTACGACGTACGCGCGCGTCTGTGTATATGCGTGAAATTATGATCACGCGTGTCGCTTCTCCCGCGGCCCTCGGAAATGCTCCGGGATTGCGCGGCTGAAAATTCGATTCACTTTACGGACCCTATCTCCCTTCTCTAAAAAAGAAGTAACGCACCGCTCGTTCGGGGATCGTTTAAACGCCCTTTAGAGCCTACTTTAAACAATTCGCCAGTCTTGCTACTACTCCGCTGCAATAAATCAAAGAAATTCGATTGATACACGATGCCAGTTTAATCGACTTCTGCGCCACCCTCGTTCTTTCCCCCAAATTATACAAGATATTATATCAATTAAATCGTTGCTTGTATCTTCATAATATTTGTTGTGTGTGTGAATATACATGACGTTTTTAAAATGTTTGGTCTAATTTTATCATTTTTAAAATTATTCTGTTAAATAATACTGAAAATGAAGAAAATATAAAACAATTCCTTACAGTTATAGGTATGTAATATTGTTACTTGTTATCATGATTATCTGTTATCTAATATTCGAGTAATGATAAAAAATGTTTATATATATAACAAAACTATCTCGGATATTTTAAACAATTTTCGTTGCTGTAATCTCACATTTTCACTGTTTATCAATTTTGCATTAAAACAAGAAAATTATTTATAAATGTTTCTTGAACCATATATCATCCCAAAATATCATATGCGATGAAAAATGTTCTCTTTTATGGCAAAGCAATTATTATGTGAAGTAATGACGAACAAATAACGTAAATTAAAATTTCAATTTTTTGTTTCATGCTTTATTGCCGTGATCAGCTAACTAGTTAGGTATAATCCAATTAACAATGTTCCTAATATGATTTTTGCCACCAATTATTGGCATAATAAAATCCAGAGAGTAATCGATATTATATAGAATATATCTGCAGAAACAAGGTCACACGGCATCTTCGATTCTACAACGTAGACGAATGGAAGGGGACCAACAGCGATTGGCTCTATTTCTTTCACCCCTCATCATACGTTATAAGGCTTCGGTTTTCTATTAAATCTACACTTACTTACTAGATGGATCAATTCTAAACACACGCATTCAAGTCATGCGCGCACATGCGCCATGATTAATTATCACAATATAATTCTAAAAATCTCTAAACTTTAATATTAAAATTATTTTTATTATAAATATCACGCACGCAAATATTTATTATAATTGTTTTACAAAGAATAAAATTATAAATATAATCTATAAATTCTTTGATTAAACCTATGAATTTTTTTATTTAATCTATAGTCGCGATTTCTTTTCAATAAAAAACTTAAATTAAACCCGTCATTTTATATCTTTTTAATTTTTATATTAATACCTTAATAATTAAATATAACAATACAATTTTGCTTAAGAATCATTATTTACGAAGAATAAGGATTTATCTATTTACATTCATAGATGTCAGTTATTTGTAATCTTATAAATTAAACCTTTCTACACTTATATTTTGCTGAAAACTATATTTTTATTTTTAAACGAATTACGAGTTGTCTCTAGATAAGTGAAATAACTGTTAATCGACAGTGATATGAGATAAATCTAAGAAGATTTTCTTTGTCATTCTTTTAAATAAAATATAATAGTATAAAAGAAAAAAATGTATCGTCTTTTTTTATCGAAGTTACTTTAAATTCTTTACGTGCAACGCTATATTCTTGTTTCAACATCATGAAAACAAAAAGAAAGTATTTAACAGACTTTTTGAAGTGATTGTGAAAAAAATCCAAGGTCACATAAAAGAAATGCTAACCAAAATTTCTATTAATTTTTATTTATTTCATTTACAGAATATACTCAGAATTTTTATTTCTGAGTCAAACGCTTACAATGACTATATCATACATATATCGTACATGATAACATGATGACGTGACTATATAGGGTGTCCTAAACTCCGCGTTACACCCGTTATAGACAGATTCCTGAGATCATTTTGAGACAAAAATCTTAATACCAAAATGTCGAGGCTACAATAGTTTTCAAATGAGAAGAGTTCAAAGTTGACTAATTAAACTGTCCGAAATTTGCGTGCTCAGGCATGTCACATTGCATAGTAGTGAAGGTGTTTTCAAGCATCAATTCTATTCTCGAAATTGATATAATTCTGCATCCGTTGTTGTAATTGCTTCTTATTTTTATTGTATTTATGCGTGGGCTTATAATTTATACCATAATTTCACGGAAAAAACGATAAGGTTGCCACAACCACAATAATAGTAATATTTGGTACAGCCACGTCCTGTGGTTCTCACATTCACATTGATGTGAAAGCAACTATATGCATTTGGTACAGCAAACATAGTAAATGTTGAGACAAACATATATAGATGCACTACACAAAACAATGTGAATGTGTATTACATACACCGAAAGAACGATAAGGTTGCCACAACCACAATAATAGTAATTATTTGGTACAGCCACGTCCTGTGGTTGCCTATATATGTTTGTCTCAGCATTCACTATGTTTGCCGTACCAAATGCATATAGTTGCCTTCACATCAATGTGAATGTGACAACCATAGGACGTGACTGTACTAATTGTGGTTGTGGCAACCTTATCGTTTTTTCCGTGTTATATCATTTTTTTACATGATAAAAATGTACTTAAATAATAATAATTAATTTAGTGCTAATAATAACAAAACATTATAAAAATACATAATTTTACAATTATTTGTTTCAATAACGTTAATAAGAGTGTAATAGATGTTATTTTGAACGCAGAATTATCAGCAGGAACGTATTTTTGAAACTAGTACATCGTGTGCATGAAACAGGATTTTGGATAAATTGCCGATGTAAAAAATGTCTATTTTACCATACATTATTCTATTTTATTATAGACAAAAAAATAATTCATTAGTTGATATTTATCTGTACATTTTTATCATGTGAAAAAATGATATAAATTATGGTATAAATTATAAGTCCACGCATAAATAGGTACAATAAAAATAAGAAGCAATTACAACAACGGATGCAGAATTATATCAATTTCGAGAATAGAATTGATGCTTGAAAACACCTTTACTACTGTGCAATGTGCCATGCCTGAGCGCGCAAGTTTCGTACAGTTTGATTAGTCAACTTTAAACTCTTCTCATTTAAAAACTATTGTAGCCTCGACATTTTGGTATTAAGATTTTTGTCTCAAAATAATTTCAGGAATCTGTCTATAACGGGTGTCACGCGAAGTCTGGGACACCTTGTATATAAAGCGAGAAAACGTTTGAAACAAGTTGTACAATATTCTCATAGCGCAACAATGTTTTTATTTTGCGCATGTGCTATTAGAATAAGAATGGGGATTACAGGGAAGTGTTGAGAAGAGGAAATTGTTTAATTCCGATGTATTAAAAATACAGAGATTCAACTCTACATGTCTTAATATTCATTAAATTAATAATCATTGGCATTTTTGGATTAATCATATTTTCATATTTATAAATTACATTTATAACAAATGATAAATATAATGTTCATATATACGCGTACATATATTTATTATGGAAAAGAAAAAAATTTTTTGCAGTTCCTTCGATCAGACCCGACTATTCGATGCACGTTATCTTTATAGGAGAACATATATATACCGTTACGTATACTTATATACATCAAACAGCCCCTCGTGCGTACATGTACCTTGGAATATGCGTAGACACATACTTACACACGGCTATCGGATCATTTTGATATGAAATCCTATTGATATGTTCAAATATTATAAGAAAATCCGCCTTATTATTCCATTTCGTCTATTTACGATTCCTGATATATGCATTGATTTTTTCGTAGTCGTTTCATTCGTACGATTTTCTTCGACGCCCATGTCGCGGATAAAAAAAAGAGAATAATCTCATTAAGATCCATAATGTTTCTTGCTCTCTGTTCTTTACTTAAAATTACAGTTCTTTAACCATAGCTTCTCTTTGCCATAGATCTGTTATCAAAAGAGATTAACAGCAATTTTTTTATTTTTAAACCTTTTTAGCCTATAAGATTTAACAAACATATTGTAAATATACAAGACACATTAAAAATTCACAGTTAAAAATTCATATAATAGTTAAAATATTGAATATATTCGGAGACACAACTAACATTATAAAAATACGCATCGATATAAATTATCAACAAATGAATTTTTGTTTAATGAATTTTATTTGTTTCTAAATATAATTGGTCGTGATGTATTATATATCAAAGATTGAAAATTGAATATCAGTATATTATCGTTTTTTATTCATACAATCAGAATACTGCTATTAATATTGTCCTATATCTTTAAATTTTAATTTTACATTAATAAATTTTATACGAAAAAACTGGAAAGCGCATGTGAGAAAACAAATATAGATACACTCTAACCAATCTATATATAAACTTAATCTGTAAATTATATATTAGAGAAATGTATAAGAACAACAATTGATTAAAACATTTTAAAAATAAGATAACGTGTCTATTTTAATAAAAAAATAAAAAAATAGAGGTGTTGATTTCAATCAAATTTAAATATTGACAGTATTAGTTCTATTAAAAAATTTGTTCTTAAGAAACATTTTACAAAACCTTTTATTTAGAAAGAAAGAAATTTTAAAGTTAATCTTTATTCTCTTTCTTTAAGTAAAGCGAGGCGTACATACCCCCTCCAAACATACATGCACGCACGTATGCACTGTATGTTCTCTCTCTCTCTCTCTCTCTCCCCCTCTCTCTTTCTCTTTTCTTGCCTCCCTTTTTACACATACCCACGCAAAAAGAGACGATAAAAGAAAAATGTCGAAGCCGCCAAGTACATAAAAAAATTAAGCATTTTTGAAAAAAATATTACAATTCATTTAATACGAACAGAGCCAGAAATGTTAAAAGTACGCAATTACATGAAGCAATATATGAAACATGTATGAAAATATAAAAGATACTTTGAATATTTTTTATACATATACGTAAGAATGTGTAAAGATGTGATAAATAAGAACGTAGTATTAAAAACAAGAAAATTATCTGAGTCATTAAAACTAAAAATTATTTCTATAAATATAAAGATAAAAACAACAAAATTAATTTTCAATCTGTATTAGTTAAAATTAATCTAAGCAAGAATGTATAGGCTATAGTACGAGTTGATAAGCACAATTGTTTGTTGCACGTAAGATTCAACGTATAACATTTATAACATATAATATTTGCAGTAAATAGCTAAACATTAATTTCGATCCTTCCACAGATCTTTCTCAATCAAAGTACAAATATCAAGTATTGATTAAGATTTTTTATTCAAGTTATTGATCACTACATGACCTTCAAATTTTAAATTTTTTAAATACGTTTTGTATTTTTTATTTACATATTAATTTATATTATTATCCTGATTGTTAAATAATATGGATTTAATTCCATATGTGCGAATATGAATCCTAAATGTAAACAGAAAATTTACGCAAAAAATATCGATGAAAAGTCTACGGCAGATCCAGTAGTCCAATTGTGAACGACACAGCAAAGCTCTCATCGCCTCTTTATGCTAATAAGAGATTTCCGTAGCAATCGAAACAGCGGCGGTTTGCAGATCACTAGACGTCTTCTCGCAGTGTCTTTCGATTTTTCTGTCCCTCTCTCTCTCTCTCTCTCTCTCTCTCTCTCTCTCTCTCTCTCTCTCTTTCTCTTCATCCGTCCATCGGCCCATTCGCCCTCCGGGGGTTGGCCGCTATGGCGATCGCGCAATAATACTAAAAAGATAAGACCTCCGGGAAAGAGAAGGGGCGCGATGATGCTGTCCACCCTTCGGGAGCGAGCTATTGCTCCGAGGCTAGGTGGCCCATAAGCTACCGACCTTACGTAGATGGACCGTAGGGAAAGACTCGCGCACATGTATCCAAACACACTCCTCACAATGGAGCCGTGGCGCGTACGACGGTTTCCCCGCGCATCGTTGTGTGCTGCGCTAATAATGGGCGGACGAGCCGATCAGCCAGTTGACCGTGACTAGATAAAAAATACTGCCTGACAGTCGACCACCCTCGGACCCGGACTGCCGGCGCTTACCCTACGCATAGCGCAGAGAAGCGGAGTAACAAACTATCGGACTGACTCTCCGGGGCAGTTGTCATGCTAATCACGTGCAACTTTGTGGGATGCGCGTTAACGGCGGGGGCAGTTTGCGTCGGAACCCCAAGAACTTGGAGAAGAGGTTGGGTTATGCGGATCGTAAATTCGGTTCCTATGTAGGAAGAACGATGGATCCTGGTGATCGATACTGCGCATCGCGTATCCCATCACAATATAGAATTTGCCCAATCTGCCGAAATAAGATATGTTATCTGGATATGTGTAAAAACATAGACATAATATTTCACGCTTTTATTTCTATACTTTTATTATTGTTGCACAGTTATTACATAAATTTTTAATATTTTCTTTTACTTTCTGATATACGTACACGTACTTTCTGGTACATATCAGGAAGTTTAAAAACATATCTCTTATCACAATATTCGGTGACTTAAAAACTTACATCAAAGATATATTAAAAAATTATTTTAAAAAAATATAGATTTAAAAGTTATTAAACATTTTTAAATTCTTAAAATTTAATAAAAATTGATAAAAATAATTTCCTTATAACATTGTATATAAAGAAAAATTTATACTTTAATTAAACAATTCCCAAAACTTTTATAAACTTTCATTGAAATTCAAATTTTTTAAGATAAAATTCACCATTTTTTAAATAAAACCAACCTTTCAACGCACCGCTAAGATTCGCTAAGATAGAGTTCAACAATTACCTTTTAATTTATTATATCTCTGTTACGTGTGTTATTACTACGCACGAATTTACGTTGTTTACCATATTATACTATCAATCTGCTGGTATAACCAACCAAAGCGATCGGAAAATAGAACAGGACAAATAGAATAGAACGACTTCCGTGTGCAGATAACTTGCTCGGGGCGCACTTACGTTGGGTTTGACTTATGAATTCTCCCGGACGATGGACGATGGGCAGCCGCCTATCGATATAATAAAATAAACTGTCAGCGGCAGCCCGCATAAAAATGCTAAAGAGTCTCGCCGTCCGCATTATCGTGCAGATGTTCTATAGAAGAAAATCAGAGATCATCGGATATCATCTCGTGCGTTCAGAAAGCTCCAACAAAACACGTTCATAAAATTTCTTAATTTACGTTACCAACCAATTCAAGAGAACGATTTATATAAACTCAAGATTAATTAAGAAAAATCATATATACACATAAAATAGTGTAAAAAAGTTATAAGATGGAAGTCCTTTGTAACGCTACGGGAGAAAGGAATAAAGTTATTATTACATATATGTATACACATAAAGATATATAAAGATAATATAGGTATAAAGAAAGCAAAAGTAAAAAGCAATTATTAAGTTAAAATGCGTTAAACTACTCATTCACACAAAATGCACATTCAAAAAAAGAGATATATAGAGAAAAAAGAAAGAAGCGAGAGAGAAATTAATAAACATACATTATTCTGTATAATTTCTTTTGCTATGCTATCTCATTTTTTCAAAATTTGTTTTTCTATTTCAAGAATTTGTTGTTTATATCTCTAAGATATTTATCCATACCTCCAAAGAAATTTTAAAAATGGAAGTTTAGAAAAATTGATTTTAATTACAACCGAATTATTATAAATCAAACAAATTGTTATTAATATGTATGTAAATTATGTTATTAGTAAATTAATATTGGAATAAAGCAAAGAAGATAATATATCTTTTTTCCTGTTTATTATACAGCGTGTCTAGTAATAACCATATTACTTCTTGTAGGCAGATAGAGTTTGTAGGCGGATTAAATTGAATAGAAAAGTCCTCTATCGTTTTGCGATTTTCTTAATGATTAATAAGAAATTAATTAATAAAGATCTGTAAATGAGCGTACATCCGATTCAACGGCAAGAGACAATTCAGCGTTAAGGCCATAGCACGCAGAAAAACGTAAGCAGTAAGACTTGAGCAGTAAACGAATCGGCCAATCAGAGCCGAGAATTTCAAAATGGTAAGAGCCATGGCACACAAAAAAACGTACGCAGTAAGATTTAAACTTAAGCGAATTGACCAATCACAATCGAGATTTAAGAACGCCATCTTAAAACTCAAAACTTATGATTGGTCCATTTGCTTAAGTTTAAGTTTTACTGCGTACGTTTTTTTGTGTGCCATGGCCCTAATCTTACATTTTCGACAATTCTCGACTATATATGATTGGCCGATTCGCTTACTGTTCAAGTCTTACTGCTTGCGTTTTTCTGTGTGCTATGGCCCTTGTGCATTATTCGTGGTTGCTAGAAGCACGCTTTCCTAATGCCTCGCTGCACGCGTAGCAATCGGCGCGTAATGTTGGGCTGTCTCTTGGTGGCCGTGTACTTACATTAGCGGATGCACGCTCATTCACAGATCATTATTAATTAAATCCTTACTAATTGTTGACGTGTATCTTTACAATTTGATCAAGATACAATATGTAAGAAAATCTTACATGTAACAACGTATGATATGTAGTCCGTTCTTTGTCGCTGCACTTCTGATAACTAGCAAAACTAGTGCAATAAAAGTAAGAGAAAATGCCATCAAGAGACACGGTAGTGTCTCGCGCTAAGTATGCACGCAGAGCGAGACCGCCCCGTGTATCTTTTACGAGAGACGGACAGTTACAAGTACCCGAAATTCTCGGATCTCAATAACGGCTGAACCGATCACGTTCTAAGTAGGCTCAATCGATAGCTTGGGTTCGATTTCCATAAGAAAAGTGTTTTCATTTTTCTCCTACGTGTCCTATGAGTGAAGATATAGCGATGCAAAGTCTAAATGTGGTGAATTTACGATTAAGATACTCCGTTTTCTCCTTGGTCATCATCGTCAAATATAGGCTAGTAAGGGGGATGCGGAAAGGGCGAGGAAATGTACCACAGAACGTCGTTCATTGGACGGATTTACGGTTACGCGGCGCGGCGGTTCTTGGTGCCTAAATAATAATTATTTTTGTGAATATTCCTACTCATGCGAACTGCGCGCCGCATATTTGTCGGTCTTGAAACACAGTCCTTACATGAAGCCGAAATAATTAATTCACATTAAATTGACGAGCAATTCAATAATTTTTGATGCTCACTAGCATCTAGTGCAATAAGTTAGAATGAAAGAAAATATATTTGTCTCATTTTAACTTATTGCACTAGTTCAGAAGTGCAGCGACAAAGAACAGACCAATGATTTTAATTCATTACTCTAATTCGATATTGTTATATTTTTAACTAGGTTGGGAGATATCATAAAGGACCACGCACTAATTATATAAAAAATGGCCCCCGTTAAAATCGACCAAAACTATGGAAAAATGTACTTTGTGTGATGCCGATCAAAAGTTCAAATGGGCACGACCTTCAAAATATGCTAGTTTTTAACCCTTTAAGGCCCAGTGTACATAATTATGTACATTCACTTTGAGTTTTTCCCAAATGTTTTGTATTGATAAAGTAGTGTTTCTGTCTATATAATACTCTTGATCCGTTTTATATGGAGCTAGATTCTCTATATCGATTCATAAAACAATGGTGTTCTCGTTAAACAAGCCACCATTGTGATCGTTGATCGTAAATTTTACTCAAACGGAATTGATGCCTGGGCCTTAAAGGGTTAAAGGGTTAAGCTACGAGCCCATAAAGATAATATTGGTGGGTATTTTTGTCTAAAAATAAGCCCACCAATATTACTTTTATGGGTTCGTAGCTTAAAAACTAGCATATTTTGAAGGTCGTGCCCATTTGAACTTTTGATCGGTATCACACAAAATACACTTTTCCATAGCTTTGATCGATTTTAACGGGGGCCACTTTTTCATATAATTAGTGCGTGGTCCTTTAATTTTCTTTAATATAAAAAGTCGAGTTATTATATTTATACTTTATTTATAGTATTAATATTTACTAATTACTTACACGTAAACTTTACTACATCATGATCAATTTATAAAAATTACTATACAATATTCCAAAATTTCGTTATTTTAAAATATTTCAATAATGCATTAAAGCAGCGAATTGTTTCTTTATGTCTGAGGATATATGCCTGAAAATTTGTTATTGCACTCGTACGTTGCGATGGATGATATGCGCCGGTCATTCCGTGAACATCGTGTCGATGATAAATGCAACATCGATAGTATCACCCACGCTCTTCCTGCCTCTGTAAATCATTGCCGAAACATTTAACCTTGGCATCGCACACGAGATTAAGTTGATCGCAAGCCACGGAATCAATTTATGCAAATGTATGAATCTTGTAGCGAAAGAACGATAAATAATACAGTTATTCAAAATATGATTAATTTATATTATCATACACGAAGTACAATATATAATAATAAATATAGAAAAAAACTAATTCATTTTGATATATAGCATAAGAAAATATATTATATTTTTTATATTTGATTTTTTATTTTTAACTTTATATTTCAATATATATAGCTACAATTTATATTATACAATTATGATCTTTCTGATAAAATTAACATCACAGTCTTGCTCTTGATGCAATCACTCTATACGGAGTGATATTTTGACGCAATATCAGACCTGCGAACGATCGCAAGCCACAGAATCAATTTATGCAAATATAAGAATCTAGTACCGAAAGAATGATAAATAATACAGTTATTCAAAATATCATTAATTTGTATTATCATACACGAAGTACAATATATAATAATAAATATACAAAGAAACTAATTCATTTTGATATGTACATAAGAAAATATGTTAATTTTTTATATTAGATTTTTTATTTCTAACTCTATATTTCAATATAGCTACAATTCATATTACAATTATGATCTTTCTGATAAAGTTAACATCACAAGTCTTGCTCTTGATGCAATCACTCTATACGGAGTGATTTTGACGCGATATCAGATCAGCGAACGAGCGTCTACAAGATCATAGCAAAGTTGTAGAAGGCGATAAGTGAAGAAGAGAAAGAAAGAAAGAGATTCGACGAGGCAGGCACGATAGTAACGACCGGTCTTCGGTCGTCGGGTCGGCGAGAGAGAGCTGAAGGTTGTATCGCAAGTAGGCGGAGCTATGGTGTCAGGCACTTCAATCGCCGTTGGGAGAGGTGCGCGAGGTGCGCACAACTGGATGTCCTCGCTGCTCGCAAACTGGATAGGTATATTCTCCCCATTGGAACTACCTCGCGACGGCGCGAGATCCCTTTTCCGCCCCCATATCGCCGAAGCGTGATCATCGCCACCTCATTTCACGCGTTTAGAGCAACCTCTGTCCCCGATACATTATAAAAGTCGCACAATCTGCAGGGACTATTCTATGACATAACATTAGATTTATTAGGCCCTGCGCACAATGGAGGAATATTAGATATATTAGGAATAGGAATTAGAGTTTTAGAATCAGTTTCCTCAATGAGCACTATATGTAGATAAATAATAAGTTATGTTGTGCTTCGTATAACACACATTTATATCTTATATCTTATTAATATCCATTGTGCGTTACGTTCAATATTTATTGAGGAAACTGATTCAAAAATTTTAATTCCTATTCCGAATGTCTAATATTCCTCCATTATGCGCAGGGCCTTAATTTCTGGATTAGAATCGGACGCGTCAAGTTTAGGTAGTAATCCATCATGACTGTTGATCAAAAATTACTAAGCTATATTTTTTAATAATTAATTCATTATTGCACATTATTAAATTTTTTATTTTCTTTTAATACGTTTGATTTTTCATGTCTGTCAAATATTACAAAATGTCAATTTTGAAGCATGATATAATTAGATACAATGCGAAGACGTACGACTCGAAAATATTTAGTCCAAAAATTGCTTAAAAGCTTACTCATTCTAATCGTGCGGTGAAAAAATATATTTTTGAGAATACATTGATTAAAAATTATATTTTAATCGATCAAAAACATATTTATTTATATAATTTTTAAAGTAGTTATACAACTGTGAATTATTTATATAATCCTGAAAAACTATAGGGTTTCTATAGAGTCCAAATTGAAATTTTTAAGTTGAGATCCCCCTAGGGCACCCCCTTAGAGAGACTACCCCCCCCCAACTTCCTTAAAAGAGTAGCCCCTCGAAATTATCGAATACATTATTTCGCGGTTTTTCATAATTTTGAGCCGTTTCCGAAATATAGGGATGAAGACAGATTTTATAAATTGTATCTAATTATAAAAACCCTGTATAAAATAAACATAATTTTTTCCTATTTTTTTTTTAATTTTTGTATACAAAATGTTTATTGCCGCCAAAGTTCTATATTTTAGGCTATGTACAGTACCTATAACTTCCAAAGATTTGATGCACGAAGATTTGAAACGTAAGAATTTTTTTTTAAATATGTATTATTTATTAAGATCTGATGACAAATTTCTAACATTTTGGCTTTCCGAAAAAAAATGAAAATTTTTAATTTTTCTTTTCAAACAGTCAAAATTTTGTTGGAAAACCAAAATATTAAAATCTGCCTCCATCAGATCGGGATAAATAGTATGTAGGGAAACCCGGGTCATAATGGGAACGCTAAGGTTTATACAAGTTTGTAACGTATTAAAAATAAATAAATGAACTTTGTTTGGCATTAAAATATTCTTTGAAATATCCACTATAAAGAAAATACAAGTTTTACTACAAAAGAATAGTTTGAAAGGACGAAATTATTGTTTTGCGAAAACGTGAGTTAACCTTAGTATGGATTTTATGCGGGGTATAATGGGATACCTTATGAAACTTGTTTATTTCTCAAATATTAATGTCCAAAACTTCATAGAAATGATTTTTTACAACACGCAATATATGTAAAAATGTATTATTACACTTTTAATTAATAATAAATATTTTTGTCGTCTGAGACGACTTTTCATCTTCCAAAATTTTTTCCGAAACTTGGTTCTTGAATTATAAAAAGAAATAGTTTGCATATTCTGGGTCGGGTACAAGAGATAGGCAAGGGCGGCGAAACTCACCATCAAACGATCAGCTGATCGCATCGGGCAACCCATATAAGTGTCCGCTAACGGGTGAGTTGCGTCGCTCTTGCCTATTTTCTGTACCCGACCCGTAATACGTAAACTATTTCTTTTTATAATTCAAAAATTAAGTTTCGGACAAAAATAATTTTGGAACAGGAAAAGTCGTCTCAGAATCGAATCAGGAATACATTTCAAGGACAAACGTTCTAAATCATCTTGTATAAATGTGAACTTGTTCTTATATTTAAAAATGAAATATAATGCTATATATTATATATGTTGTAACAAAATGCGACTTTTAAAAATATATTGTAATAAAACAACTTTTAATTGCTCGTTAAAGTTGGAAACTTTATTAAAAAAGATTCTTATAGGACCCAAAAATTATAAACTATTCGAAATCATATTACACGTAAATTCATATATTTAAAATATTTTTTAATTAACAATATTATCAATAATAATAAATATTATCAATAATAATTAATGAAAAAGTATTTCACAATTTGAATTTTGTAAAAGCAGTTGCCAACTCATATCTATATAAATTATTTCGAAAATATGTTTTACATCATAATTCCCATGTACAATTTATATTAAGCTGATATTGCCACACAAATACGAACAAATTCAATTAATTATCTCTGGAAATATATGTAATGCCACATTACAACACAAATTACATTATTATTTATACATATAAGAAAATTACTAAAGATTTATTATTTATATTCATATGAATTCATATTAAAAGTCTTCGTAACAAAAGATAATATAAAAATTTTTTGATCGTGATTCTTTGAAAGATTCAAATAGTTAAGACAAAATCGCGTATGTAGAATGCAGCATGCTTGAACAAACACGTTAAATACGGAATTCCTGCACGGAATGGGAATAACTACTAATGAGATCTTCACGGTAGATCGCACGCGCCGTCATAAGGAAGGGAGCGAGACGGGCAGAAAGGAAGGGAGTCTTAAAACCGTTAACGATATCACTCGTCAATCACGCTGACGGCTGGTGGCCGATGTGCAAAGAGGCGAAGGAAAAAAGGAAGAAATTATACCGGCGTAATGCCGGAAAATGCGATCAACCCTGCCGTCAGGCAAATACATGAACGAGCCTTCCTGGTCCGCGACTCGCATGAACGATCGTGAATCAAATCACCGTCTGCTTCTCCGCCACGACGATAAAAGTAATTCCATCCAAACGAAAGAGAACTTTCGCGTTGTGTCCCCACAAACGTTCCTATAACTCAATGTCGAATCAGGCTCAAGATCTCGATATTCGTATCAAACTTACGAGACATCCAACACATTCTAAAGTATTTTTTATTTAATCCTTACGATTAAATAAAACGATTACAGTATTAATTAGATAGCGATACGTATTATACGAAAAATATTAACAGTTAATTCATCGAGTCATAGTCTTGAATGCTTAAATTTTAAATATAGAATTTTCAAATTGGAAAAATTGAAGTTTTAAAATAGAAAATTTTGTCGATATATATTTTATTCCTTTTCTAATCATGTCAATTAATTTAATTGCATAATATCAATTAAATAAATACGCCAATCTTTCGTCAAATGCGTTAAACTCACAACAGATAAAAGTTTTAATATAAAGCACAGACAATTTATAATTCGTATCAAATTTTAAAATAGAACTCTATATTTATAATTTTACATGCCATGTATTTTGATACATGTATGCGTATGTGTTATAATATATTTTGCATATTATATACATATAACGTGTGCGCATACACGCATACATATACAGTGTTTGATAATTGTCGAACAAACGCTCATGTACAGGTAGAGCGGATTAAACTGAGTAGAAAAGTTCTGTACCATTTAGCGATTTTTGCAATAATTAATGAGAAATTAATTAATTAAGATCCGCAAATCAACGTGTATCCTCGCGATTCGGCGAGAAGAAACAGCCCAGTATTTATGGTTACTAGGCGTGAGGCATTGGAAACAGCACCCTATTAACAACAACGGTGCCGATTGTGCATAGCACAATCGTAAAGTACTAGAGGACTTTTATATTCAGTTTCGCTCACACTATCTGCACACAAGCGGTGTGTCAATAATTATCGGACACCTTGTATACGTATGTAAGATCTTAAATATTTATGATGAAAATAAATCTCTTTTTGTTTCTTCTTTCATTTCTTTATTGCGTATTTGGTAATAACAAATATTTTTCTACATAACTTTGCAAAGTTCTTGTTGCAAAACAAAAGCTTACAAATTTGTACCTTGGATACATCAAGGTTAATAAATTACGTTGCGCAAATTTGTACGAGTTACATAGATAGATTTTACCAACGTAATGTATTTCCTTTTTTAATACCTTCTCAGATATTAAGAGTATTTACAAATAAGATAAGTAATAATATTTCTAAATGTAATAATATATGCGCATTATCAGCATGAATGTACCCTATTCATTGCGACATTCAACCCAATGTTAATGCGACCCTAACATTTATACAAAAAACAAATTATACATGTAACATGTAAATATATAACAATTATTTCAATTTGTTTTTTGCTCAACATAACAAAAGTTTTAAATAAAATATACGCAAAAATTTAATAAAGGCTATTAAAATATAACATAAAGATATTAAGACATAAAAAAAATCAATAAATTTATCAAAAACAAGACATGTTAAACAGTAATAAAATTCAATTTTGTTTCTTCACGTCATATTCGCTTCAGTTAACCTCACTATCATCACTACATAGTTTATGTAATTCGAAATAATAACTAAATACAATTTTTTTTGAAGCAAATTAGGAATTATAGGGAAAATAAGAAAGACTCTCTTTCCTTCTCACAAAAATTCATGCAAATTCGCCGAGAATATGTAGCATAATGATTGCAATACCATTGTTTCGGATATTGATATATCGCGCTATTCCATATTTGAAATATCAATATTTCAATTAGTATCTTATCATTTATAAAAATCTAATCGATGAAATTTGTATATAAATTCTATGTTTAAAAATAAAACAAAGAGAATAAGCAATTATTTCTAGTAATATTATATTTAATAATAGATATATTATATTATACAAGTCCCTATAAACTATAAAAATCGAAAAGTCGAAACAATATGTCAAAATAAATCATGAAATATCCACAATGTTCCAATATTTTTACACATAAATAACAATATAACATAAATAGTTAATAAAAATAAAAATTAATTTGTATAAGAAAATATTCTATGATTCCATTTATTAAAAATGATTTTTCAATTTTTTAAATTTCTTTGCTTGTAAAATAATCGATTCTACGCTTTTCTTCAAACTGATAGTTTCTCATTGCACAATTTTGTTCGTAAATTTTGTAAACAATTATATCGATCACTTTATATACATTATTTTATACTGGGTAAATCACATAATTGGAATTGTAACTCTTATTTCGTTGAATATGAAAGAAATGATAGAGGAAAAAGTTAAATGGTATAATGGTATATTTTCCTATCCATTCGCCTCTTTCATAAATGCAACAATGCAGTACAAAAATACAAGTTCATCTTTTTTTAAATGGAATTATATTTTTTTACATAATTCGATCTTTCTAAACATTCTTCATATTTTCTGCATGTATTAAAGTAAGGTAATAAAAGTATATATTGAAGTAAAGTAATAAAAAAGATTTTCAATTATTTACAAAGTACTTTATGCTTTATTTTTACATATTTTAAAACAAGATATGGAACATCTCATAAAAACGTTATTTTTTTAGTGACTCATTTTTCAATTACTTTAATACTTTTACGCACAAAATAATAAGATGAAGTAAATAATATAAAAAATATACACATCATTGCATTAAAAAATATATATATATAAACTGCAAAACGTAATTGCATGTTTTTGTAATTTACATGCAGATAATATTTTATTTAAAAAGATACAAAAATACAAAATATGAAAGAATTTAGTAAAGTATAGATTTTTTATAATTTTACCTTAATATTTTTATACACAAAATATTAAGAAATGATTTATTTACTAACAAATTTATTTACATTTACTTTAATAGTTACTATATATAAAAAAATATATAGCTTATTTTAAATAAATAAGTGCAATTTTTATATCATTGCATTTATGAAAAAAGCAAATGAAAAATGAACCTAATTATACCATTTAATTTTTTCTGCATTTTTTTCTTTAACAAAGTAAAGGCTTGTTGAAGAAAAACAACTTGTCTCGATTGAAGGCGCGCACGCACGCGTGAGTTACTTTGTATATTATACATAATCTCGCCATAAATTCTGTTATCAATTTTTTAAACAACATACAATCGGAGGATTGCAACGCACAAAGCTTGATATTATTAGTTAACTATAATAATATAATAAAAAACAGCTAACAACATTTCATCATATACAATTTGTATTCACAATGAAATGAGATATTTATGAAAACCGTATTGCTATAATCGCATTATTTGAAGTGGAAAAGTGCTCGTTTTAATAAATTAGCTATTTTTAATAAATAAAAAATGTAACCAAGAGATTTATGTTTTGCGCAATTAAGAGGCTGAAAAAGACAAATTATATAATAGATGGACCTTGAGAAAGGAGTATCTGTGGTCAATAAAAAGAAATAATGCTATCCATGCAATGCGTGAACGCATTTAACGCAATTAATTGAGTAAACAAATAATCATGATAAGAGAAGTAAACATTCTAGCATTATTTCTTGTATTAAAACTCGTCGAGAGATTTACGAATAGAAGAACAAAATAGGTGATTTGCTAACAAATAAACTAAGATAAAGAATCCAAAAAAAAACCAAAAGCATTCTATATATGCAGAAGTGATTCCCTTTTTTATTAAAACTGAAAATTGGCCTTTCGACAATTCTGATTTGAATTCCGTTAATCATAACTTGAAATATGATAGAAGAAAAGCCCTATAAGAAAATACAAGTTTAGAATTCTTAAAGTGAAGCAAAATTGAAGAAGCAGCAAAAATTCTACTACCGTACATGCAACGATTGACAATTGGCCAAAGTGTTTACGCTTGTGTTATAAAAATGAAAACGAGCACTTCGAATAACTTACATACGGTTCTAAAGCTCCTTCTTTGTACTTTTAAAAGCTTTGTTTACATTATAATTAAGATATATTTTTATTACAGTTGTATATGTTCAAAGACAAATAAAGTAAAAAGACAGAATTTAAGGCTAGACTGTATATACAGGATGTCCGACAATTATTGTGTGCAGGTAGAGCGAGCGAAACTGAATATAAAAGTCCTCTAACATTTTGCAACTTTCGCAATAATTATTGAGAAATTAATTATTAAATATACGCGAATCAGCATGCATCCTCGCGCTTCGGCGAGAAGAGACAGCCCAGTATTTACGGTTGCTAAATGCGCGCGACGAGGCATTAGGAGGATCGCTCTATTATCAACAACGGCGCCGATTGTGCATAGCCGTTGCTGTTTCCTCCCAATGCCTCGCCGCGCGCTTCTAATATAATTAATTTCTCAATAATTATTGCGAAAGTTACAAAATGTTAGAGGACTTTTATATTCAGTTTCGCTCGCTTCACCTGCACACAAGCGGTGCAGCAATAATTATCAGACACCCTGTATATTGGATTAAGCTTGTTAATTTTATAATCTTTTCTTAATTATAGTATGCAATAAATTAAATATGTAGTTTCATGTACTTTGTACATTTACCCTGATGTTATGCAACCTAATCTCTTTGTATAAAATATCACACTGAGAGAAAAAATGTATAATAATTGGAACTGTAATGACATAGTAAATGATTATTACTTAGGAATATCATTTTTATATAGTAAGTGTTACCATCTATGTTGGTGACAATTACTTATAGGCATAGTATAAGTGACCCATGTAAAATTTTTACCAATAATTATAATCATTTGAAGTAAAAATATAGTAAGACAGAGTATATGGAATGGTAAGAGAAATTAACCATTTTATACAGTCAATACAATTATATTTAGCAAATATTGGTACAGGTAACTATTCTCATAGCATGCTTTACTATACACATGATAATAACAATAATAACAAAGGAAATATGATGACTATAAATCTGTATTCACTCTGCTATATTTTGTATGTTTAAGCGAACTATAAAAATATGTTTATGGTCAACCATTTTTTTCTCTCAGTGCAAATTGATATATGGCGTATTTAAAATAAAAAAATATTAAAATATCGGTACTATTATTTCGGTCTGGTATTGCAGTCACTATAATACAGAGACGGTTTTTAATTTTACGAGAAAGATACAAGAAGCCACATAGAATAAAATCATGATAAAGAGTTGCTATAGTTTCTCTGATACATCTGGTGACTTTTGCAAAGATATCACCGTTGTTACTCACTACGAATGATTCACACCGTCCCTTTTGGCCGTTTGCAAAAGCGACTAGTGTCGCACAGTTCCTCTTAACAGGAACGGAGAACGTAACGCGGAAAAGCGAACGGCACCCCGTGGCTGTTTGACTTAATTTTACGAGGGGTCGCTCGAAACGACAAGGGCAGCATCGGAAGGGTGGAATGCGCGGTAGCGACAGCGGTGGCGGTTTAGCGGATAAAAATTATCCGTTTAAAGTCGAGAGGAAAGCGCTATAAAAGTGCAGTTAAGTTTTCCAAAGGAGCGCTCGTAGATTCTTCTCACGCGTTCTTGCGCGATAATAATTATAATTGAATAAATAATCGTGTCTTAAGCGCTGAAATTTTGAGAAACTAAAGTGCCGATTTCTATACTGTACATAATTTTAAGTTTTTCTCCTCTGATTTACCTTTATTTAATCGGACAAGAGAGAGAAGAGATGCAACACTGCAAAATGTTTCGATAAACGCAATATAATGGATGTAGATCCTTTCAAGCTATGTCTCGATACTTTTCTTATATAGTTTACGATTTGATCGATTTCGAGTAAAAGATTGTTGCGAAAAACATTTTTACCTAAAAATATAGTTACAATATTTTCCATTATAGTACCATCGAAATATATGATATACAGTATTATCCAAGAAAAATGCTTGATTATAAAAATATTGATGGTATCGTAAATAATCGTATGTCACAAGCCCTAACTTTTTTACATATACCGAAAAAACGAATGTGAGGAACATATACCAGGTTTTTGTCTTAAGAATTGAAAGAAATCTAAGAAGAGAGGAGCTAAAGCGCTAACGAAAAACCGAATGCTGCCTCTCATCGGAGATCTTATTTTACTCGTAAAAGAAATGTATATGTATGTGTGTGCTGTATACGAGCAAAAAACACCTGATATTTATGGTCCAGCTGATCAGCCGCTCCATTCGCAGATCGGATCTCACTAAATCACCAGTCGGTATACGCCTAGGAAGGAACTAGCCGCTTCTCCCCCACAGCCCACGGGCGGCTATAAGGTTCCGATGTACAGTGACGCGAGTGACGGAGGATGGAAGAAGAAATCGATGAAAAGAAAATGTTGAAATCCTATACGGCCTAGCTTCTTGGCACGCCTTCCAAAAGATGTGTCATATCTGAAAAACTGTTCACGAGATAAAGATTCATATACACATCGCGTATAGCATAATACAATAATTGATATTTTTCAAAATGCACAATATGAAACTTGCACTGTTCGGGAAGATAAAAGTATTTGCGATTTCGTGTAAATGCAAGCAGAATATTTAAAGTTAATATTATTTTTGTTATTAATATTATTATGTGATTATATTGTTTTAACTTAAAAAAAAATTTTATTTAATCAATATCTTAAATAATATTCTATTAGATTTGTATAAACAATTTATGCAACACCGGTTTTCAAATTTATTTACTGTGTCTATACATTTATTTGTTTTTATGCGTATAAAAATTTAAGATACGGTGCAACCGCTATTTCGTCTTTTCTAAATATTCCAAAAAGCAACTGATTTTATTTAATATTAACTTTTTTATTAATTTTGAACAATAAAAATATCTTTTATTATTATGTTGCAAAATTTATTTTTATTTATTATGCTCAATCTTAAGTGCTTATTATTATAAATATTGCTCAATATTTATATTATTGTCTACGAAAAACACAAGCAGATATACATCTGTATCATAATTACAAGAATCACTTAAAAAATTTTTAATGTTTTAATATTGCATTTTGAATTGGGATGAAATAAATATATTATTTAACAGTGTTAATATAATATTTATCTACTGTGTTTTTACATAAAATCTTATACGATATTGTTTTGTTTTGAAACTGTTTCTGATACTTTAAAATTTAAAGTTTCAAAACAAAACAATATTGTATAAGATTTTATGTAAACACAGTAGAAAAATAATATATTAATACTGCTTTATAAGAAACAAATGTACAAATAACGCCTTCTGATAATTTTCCATTAGTTTCATTTTAACAAACTTTTATATGTTAAAATTTTTTATTATCGCGCAATGCTATATAAAAGTTATTTGATCAAATTTAAAAAATGCAAAATTTTAGATTATCGAATAAAGACAACATAAATATTTCTAAAAAATCTAGATAATTATAATCAAAATTAGAAAAAATCCCAAAAATTGTAAATTTAATTTCTAACCATTTGGAACAACAAATTATTAATATTTAATAATTCTATTAAAAATCTCAATAAAATCAAATCCAAACTTTGATTGAATGTTTCTCTTTCGACAAAATATTATTAAGTGTAGTCAACATATTAAAAGGCAAACGTTAAATAATGCACTGCTACTTATGTCATAACATAAAAAGAAAGCATGGATTGAAATATGTACGCGTCAATATACAGAGACTGCTGTTGAGTAATTGAATTTAATTATTTCGTAAAGATATTTATTGCAGACAATATATTTTCTAATAAAATAAAATTCAATTTAGATGGTTCATATTGTATTATATATGGAAAGACCTTTCCTCCGTAAAGAATCTCAATATTTTTCTTTTTTTTTTAAATTTTGGAAGTAATCTCAATATCTGAGAAGCATTTAATATCCTCGATAGCGTAGTACCGTTAGTCTTCCTGATAACAGAAATAAATTATTATTATTTAAACCATTATTTGTTCCCCTTCAGACCATACAACTTTTGTCTAAACATATTTTTGATTCGACTTTATCCTACAAAGATAAAAAAGGTGGTCGCGTTAGATGGGACACCCTGTACATGTACTTTTAAATTATATAAATATGTATATATATTTTTATAAAATATTTTGCCCATATTAATTCTATAATTACAATAACAGAGAATACTTAAAATGTTTTGATTACTTGATGTTGTTAATTTGATGTGTTGTTACTCTTAAGATCATATTAAAATTACCTATATTTTTCTAAAGAGTGCTTTATAAATTTTCGTTAAACAAATTTTTTCACATAAATATCTTCGAAATTCTACACATAAAAAAATTCAAAGATTGTAAAAGAATTAACTGTTTACCAGAATTTTCATATTTTATTCTGATATATTTTGACATAGAATATGAAATATCTAATAAAATAATCATTTGTTATGACTTTATCTTAATATTTTTGTACAAAATAATTGAATGAGAATGAAGAGTATGAAGAAAAGATAACTACAATTAAGGAAAAATTTACAATTTGCAATGAGCAAAATTGTATATTTCTTTATTTAGTAAAAATCTTTAAAAATAATTTCGAGGAAAATTGTTTTCCATCATCACATTTGACTCCTTGAACTCTGAACTTTTTTCTCATCACTTTAACTAGATAAATACTTAAAGTGCTGAAGTGTTAAATCGGACATCCTGTATACATATACATATGTATATACATATATTTATATATATTGTATATACAAATATCTATATACAAAATATTTCATGCGTACACTGAGAGAAAAATTTACTAAATTTCAATAAATGTTTTCTCCAATAGTCCTTTGCATTCAGTAAATATTTTATTAGGTTTAGAAAATTTGTTTTCAATTAGATAAATATTTTTTTTATTTGAAAAATATTAACTGAATTCAAAAAAATACTTCATTAGGACTATTGGAGAAAACATTTATTGAAATTTAGTAAATTTTTCTCTCAGTGTACACATGGACATACACGCACGCAAAAAAATTTAAGAAATGATTGATAACAAGTTAGCTCTTTATAGCATAATGTATGATGGTGTGTAAAGAATATATTTTTTTAAGAATTTATAACTATTTCACTACTTGATTATGTTATACTTGATTTAATTACTTGATTCTTAATTATTTGATGCTAAATTAATTTATATACTGTGTATAAAAATAGAAATATATGTATAGATACATATAAGCGCCTAAAAATTGAAAAGTACTGTTTCATGATCTTTTACAATAGATATTACTTAATAAGTTTATCAATGTCTTTTTTATATAAAAAAATCTGTGCTTCAAAGATTTAATGATAAGTTCACGCATATTCAAGTTAAATTATGATCCGCATGACTTTTAATAGTCAGTCCGTTGAGTTTGAGGATCAAGTTGAGTTGAACTCGTCGATCGTGAGAATGTGTATGCAGTAAAAGGAAGTAGGGTAGTTTGATCTGATTAGCGAGTATCGATCGTCTTTGACGAGCCGATTATCCGACTAGGTCAGGGTGGCTTTCTTCTGGGTCATTACACCAGAAACATTATAATTGTATCGCTTCTTCCACTTCGGTAGCACCGCTACTTGTCAATTTTGTAAATTATAGATTTTTATCTACTAATTTTATATAACTTTTGTAAACTGAGAACTCTTTTAAAATCATAATCTTACGAAATAATCGTTAGAGAATAGTAGATGCAATAATAAGGTAATTAATATGACATACATTTTATTCCGAAAGTTATTTATTCTGCTTCGAAATACATATTATAAATAAATATGTAATAGGAATATAAATATGTAATAAAAATTTAATAACTTTTTAATAAATATCTGATGATTTATATATATACCTATCTTTTTATTTTAAATAGATTGTTAAATTGTAACTTTATTTACATTACATTGATGGAAGCAATGATTAAAATTAATGCTTAGAGAAAACTCTTTTACTTAGAAAAAAACCACTATTATTCAGCCAACTTAAGCAGAACTAGGTCAAGGTGGCTATATTCTCGTAATCTCCTTACTTCCTTGTGTCTCTGTAGATTTCATTTATTCGTTCATTTGATGAATGTCTGGATTTGTCGGTGAACATATGTGTTATACATACGGGATGTATACATGAGTGTGTGTGTGTGTGTGTGTGTGTGTGTGTATCTAAAGATATTTAAAAAATTATTTAAAGAAATATTATCTTATTTAAAATGCATTTCTGATAACAATATATCCAAAACACTTACTTTTCATATAATTAACTTTATTAATTTAATTGCATAATAAAATTAACTTTTTAAATAGTTAGAAATAAAGCATTTTACATATACTCAAGTATATATAAAACGCAGTAACTCTGCCGGGACTAGGATTGCCAAGTATTCTTTTTTCAAAAGATAGTCCTTTATTTTAGCTCATATGTCCTTGCCCTCTAATAAACTAGGAAAGGACGTCAAATGTCTTTTGCTTCCTCATAGAGGAAGCTTTGTTTTCGTGAAAAAATTCACTATCCAGTTTTCTTTGCCAATGTGTTCAGAATGTTCTAAAACGTC
>NJRL01000274.1:156608-168096 GCA_003063815.1 Aphaenogaster rudis | reverse complement strand
TATGAGGAAGCAATATATTTCTATGAGAAAATATTAATGTTCTCTTTTTATAACAAATGTTAATTTTATATAATAAACATTATATTTTATAAAACAAATATTTTTATAGAGCATTTTGATTTTATGTTAACAATGTTTTTCTTATTTACTTTTTACATTCATAATAATTCATTAATGTGTAAGTTATCACAACTTATTTATACAATTAGTTATCACAACTTATCCATGGATTTTGTAGAAATGTGATATTTTTCTCATACAGTCATTTTTCTGTTTATGATGATGACTAGAAACCAGAATACAAATTCAAATATGTACTTGTAAGCAGAAACGGGGGTAGATCATCTACAGGGGAGAAAAAAGGAATTTTTTCTCTGAAGCAGAGGGGTTATTGTAGAAGATAGAGATAGGCCACGATGCCGGCGTGACTTGACAATAAAGCTCATCTCTCACTTCCGGTTCGTTCTCGATGTTCCAGAGTTCTTCCCCTCGTCAGCCCACCTGTTTCGACACTTTGACACATCTTCACATAACTCGCCATGGCATTGACTATCTTGCCTATCGCTCCAGTCTATGGATCGGCCGACTATTTGACATAACGCATGAAAGTTATAAAACGTGAAATTCGAACTGTTAAACGATCATATCTCTGCTTCCTTCTCTTCCCACTTCTCTCCTTCTTTTTACTATAACATTGTGTTCTTGTTTGCGTAGTAAGTGAGTGACGATAAAAGTATCGAATAATATTACTACATATATGCAAGCACATTTATAGTCATAATATAAATAGGCAGTAATATAAATTTAGTCGTAATAATATGGCTACAATTGTTTAGACATAATCATCTTTTATCTTAAATTATAATGTAAATGCAAAATCTATATATATATATATATATATATATATATGTATATATATTGTATATCAAAAGCTTAGAAATAAATTAAGAAACATTTCTTATAAAATATTAACTTTTCAATAACTATTCTTATCTACTGCATTTCTTATAACAAAAATAATGCAAAAGTTTCACAAATTGCAATAGTTTACTTTAAAATTATAGATAAATATGTATAATAGAAGAAATAGAACAAAATTTTTGTAACAATATCACTTATGTTAATTTACACATTTAAAATTAAATTCTATAATATAAAAAATCAAAAATTATAAGTGTTTTTGATAACATTAATAAGTTAGATTTAATTAAGCGAAAGCTATCGTAACGAGAGTCAAACGAATCTGTCGAAATGGACGAGCAGTCAATCTGTCAACTTGACATGTGATGTCTGCTCGGAGATTCTACGAGGGTGGAAAACGAGCCATTGTCAAACGACCCTTGTGGACAAGTCTATTAAATCCTCATTAGAACTGTATCCTCTTCCATGTCTGACAATCATTGAAAGGTTATGCAGCTTTCGCATGGCAGAATTTGTTTCGATATCACTATTCTCATGGACGTAAAAAATATAATTCAATTTTATTTTTCTTTCCGATTATTTTCTCATCTTTATAACTTGTTCTTTGCTTATACATTCAATTAGAAATATGTCTATCTGATATCTTGAGAAATTTGCTATTTATTTCTTTAATATTAATGAAAATTTTAATTCTAGTATTTTAATCACGATAATTTTGTTGCCATTTGTTTGCAATCTGATTTAATATATTCCCTATGCAATCCTTGAATTTATCTAACAAGATTTAGTTTCACAGTTCTTGAATACTCACTATTCATGAGCAATATTTTTAATGTTTAAGAACATTGGTAAGATAATTCAAAATATTAAAATAAAAAAGTGTTTCTTTACGTATAGATTATTTCGACTATAACCCGATAAACACTTTTAAAAACATATCTAAATACACTACCGGTCAAAAGTATTTTACCACCTATATACTACGTAATCTTATATTAAAATCTACATAAACATTAGTTCCCTTTATTTGTATTTTATTTTATATAACAAAGACATTGTAGTAATGTTCGATTTTACTGGTAAAAGCACTTAAATATTGAATATGTAGAGACTGACCACAGAAACGTGAAATATTTAAATTGTTCACTATTTGTTGACGGCGTTAGTGACCTTCAGTTTTGCATACGAAGTATGTATGTAAACAGCAACATTACATACCAGCTATTTTAGACTTTTGCATCATTATTTGATACTCGATATTCGTTAGTAACCCACGGTTTTCGAGACATACCACATGTCAAGCTAATTCTGTTTAGTGCGTATTATAGTTAAAAATATGACGAAGAAACGTGAAATTACTAATGAAGAAGTGCTGTGATAGTGGCATTACGTCAGGAAGGATATTCGATACAAGCAATAGCTCGTTGGTGATAAAATTTTGTTGGTGGTAAAATACTTTTGACCGGTAGTGTATATAAAAAGAATATATTCATATATGTTTTTTTTCCTCATGTATAATCTCTATTCATATATTTAGAAAATAATAAGAAGAAAAATTTTTTTTAAATTAAAAGGATAATTTTCGCATTGTTCTTTTCCATAAAAAGTGCAATTTGAGGAAATGAGAAAAAATTGCCCATGTATAATCATATGTATATAAGCATAATAATCGTAGGAAAATTAGAATATAATTACATATATAGAATATTATATAATTTAATTACAATTTTACTGTTTGTAAAAAAAACAGTGCAGAAGTTATTTTTCTAATTATTTTTTAATTATTCTAATTATTTTTCCTATATATACAGACAGAGATTATATAGGAGAAAAAAACATATATTTACATATTTTATATATAATTATATATGTTTACATATTTTTATATGAAAAATTTTTTACCGCGCGGAAAAGAATTTTTGAAAATCGCCTCCGAGGAAAGGGCGGGATATCCATTTTTTTTATCAATTAGTCCACACATTGATATCTCAAAAACAAATGACTCGCAATCAGATAAAAAATGAGAGAGAGGGGGAGGGAGGGAGGGGAGAGAGAGAGAGAGATAGAGAGCGCGCAATAAGACATGGAGTCATGAAGACATGACAAATCACAGATCGTTAGATTTGTCTCTTCAAATCTTATCGAGTGGTATCATTTTTCGGAATTTCCATTTAAAAAATTTGATCTCCTTTTCCCCCTTCAAAATCGAAAGAGGATACAGTTTCATCATACTAAAAATCGTCTAGAAGCAACTTCATTGAAGAGACTATTTTATTCTTCGTCTAAATCTGGTCATTTCCGAGATATCGGCGTGAACAGATTGATCCAACAGAAATGAAAATACCAGACACGATTTTCAAAAAAAGGACCGTTTAAATGTTTCCTCGTTAATATATACTTAATATATACTAACTACTCAGAAGAAATATGCGATATCTCTCTCTCTCTCTCTCTCTCTAGAATCCTCTATATGAACTTGTAAAGGGCGGTCTTGGCAGCCCCGACTTTCGTTCTCTCTCTTAGTTTCAACCAGGCTGCGGGTTTCGAGACTGGGAAAGAGGTGAACGTATTGTTTACCGACGTTCCATCCCGATGGTTTCATCGCCGAGCAGCGATGTCAGCAGAAATGGCGTTGCAAATAAAGTGAGGGAAGCGGGAAAGACCGACGGGTTCGTTCATGAAATCGCGCGCTGCGTGCTCGTGTTTCCAAGTAGCAAAGCCAGTCGAGCGTTTGCGTAGTTCAAAGATTTATTCGCTGCTATGATAGCACGATGTCGATTAGACTTTATCAATAATTTCTGATATATTTCCAATACGTGAGATTTATCCTTTAACCTTGTAACGAGGGTTCTATTCTCCATTGTTGTTGGAAATTAACCTCTCCCACACAAAACAAAATATATGTATAATAGATATCTAGTGGATATCCACATATCTATGAAATCCATATCTACTATGGATAACTGGTAGATGTCTAATAGATATATAAAATATCTATATCTCCCAAATAATCAGCAATGATATCTACTGACTGTTAATACGTTGTCCACATATCCATGTCCATCAAGTAGCTATTGAAGATATCCATTAGATATCCATGTGTTATCCATACATCCATGTCCACTAAGTAAGTAGCTACTGAAAATATCCATTAGATATCCACGCGTGTTATTCAGATACATCCATGGCCGGTATTCATAATCCGTTCTCATTTTAAGACTATCTTAAGTAATATCTTAAGATGCTAATACGGCTCTGTGATTGACTTATGACATCTTAAGACTGTACTTAAGATGGTCTTAAATGTAAGATCCGATTATGAATACCGGCCCATGTCTATTTGAATTATATAGGGTGTCCGATAATACAGTTCAACAAAAAAAAAAAAACATTAGAACGAGACATTTCTCGTAGTTTTTTGGATACTAAATACGAATCCGGTTTACAAATTGCTCCATCACGTCACAATTTTAAGAAAAATTTGCAGTTAAAGTTGCAAAAAGAACTATTTTCACGTATTTTGTCATATTATAACTACGATATGTGACGTACTGGAGAAGTTTTATTGCAATCAAAATTAAGTATGTGTGTTAGAACTTTAAGCCCTCAAAAGAAATTTTTGGTGTCAGCTATGGGGTTAATAAGATGTTTATGATTAAATATAGAGTTTATTGCGAAAAAGCTGCAAATTAGATTATTGACGATTTACGAAATAACTTTCAATTATGTTTATTTATACTTAAAGGTTTTTTAGATCGCTGAATATGAATCCAATGTTAAATTTGTATTAATTAATGTAAAAAATATCTATATATGATTTTTTACTAAAATTTAAACATTTAATTTTCGTCCGCTATGCTAATTCCACCATTTTGTCAATTTTAACGTTGGATTCGTAATCAGCGATGTAAAAGACAAGAAAATTTCAATAAGATAAATATACAATTCTTTATCTTCCGTTAGTATAACTTTCTATCTTTTTGCAAGAAAAAACTGATTTTAAAGAAATAAAATGTTTCTCATGCTTAAAACTTCTTTATTCAGCATAATCTTTTTAATTTAAACAATAAGAGTGAGATTAGGACCGACGAAATTGTCAAATATAAATATGAAATAAGCCAAATCGATCAACGGCGGATCTTGGTACGTAATAATAATTATTGTAAATTTTTACAATCTATGTATACTGCTCATAGAAACTGCGCGCCGAATATTCGTCGGTCTTGAAACACAGTTGACGAGCAATTTTAATTTGTCTTTTAATCTGTTTTTGCATAGCAAAAAATTTTTAATATTTTATTGTATTCAACATTTTTTAACAATTTCTTAAATTCTGCTAATTTTTAATTTATGTCTTTTATGCAGTATGACATAATAAAACAAGGTGTCTGATATAATTAATGATACAGCGTTCGTATGCAAGTAGAGCAGGTTAAATTGAGTAGAAAAGTTTTCTAACATTTTGCGATTTCCGCAATAATTAATAACAAATTAATTAACTAATATCCACGAATCAGGATGCATCTTCGCGATTCGGCGAGAAGATTATTCTTCTCACATTCGACTGTGATTAGTCAATTTCTTAGGGCTTAAAGCTTACACCTATTGTAGACCCAGCCTTAAGGCCATTGCACGTGAAAAAGTTTTAGTCGTAATCGTAAGATCGTAATCAAATCGACCAATCACAGTCAAACATTTTTACTATATTATGAGAATGCTTGACTGCGATTGGTTGATTTGCTTACAGCCTTACAATTACGACTAAAACTTTTTCACGTGCAATGGCCTTTACGGCTGCTAAGCACGCGGTAAGCCATTGCAGGAGCGCTCTTTAGCAGCAACGACGCCGATTGTGCGTAGCTGTTGTTGTTTATAGATCGCTTCTCCCAATGCCTCGCCGCGCGCCTAGCAACCGTAAACAGTGGGCTGTCTCTTCTCGCCAAATCGCAAGAATGCATACTGATCTTTATTCGCGGATCTTTATTAATTAATTTCTCATTAATTATTTTCGAAAATCGCTAAATGGTAGAGAATTTTTCTATTCGGTTAAATTTGCTCTACCTGCACACAAGCGGTGTATGTATCAATAATGATCGGACACCCTATATTCAGAAATAATCATGAATATATAACACGTAAAATGTATACACAATTAAGTGAGATATTTCTGTCTTCTTAAATTGCGAGCAAGTGTTACACTGTGCATTGCGACGTGTACAATCTACGTATATTATAATACCATTGATTTGTCATTACTCACCAATAGAAGAATCCATCTACGCAACGAATGACTCTTCAAGTCCAACAAGCGCCTCCTCGGCGCTGTCGATGTCACAGATAGACTTCGGGACTCGCTGGTGCTGGTTGATGTTGCTGTTGTTGTTGCTGTTGCTGTGGATGCGGTTGCTGACTTTGGCTTTGATGCTGTTGCTGCTGCTGCTGCTGCTGTTGCTGTTGCTGTGTCATCTGCTGATGATGGCTATGATTGTGATTATGATGATGACTCTGTCGCGTTCTCAACATATCGTATCTTTGTTTGTAAAGGTCGCGTTCCTGTTGAAGCCGCGTCAGCTCAATCTTCGTGCGCTGGAGTTCGTTTTGCAAGTTCCGATTGGTGCTCTCGAGATCTTGCCGTTGTTGTAGCCGTTTGCTGCGACAGTTCTGAGCGTAACCGCGATTCTTTAGCGTTCGCCGTTTTTGTTTCAGCCGCACGACCTTCGCACACAATCGTTGGTTTATAGAATTAAACAAATACGATCAAATCTTCTTAACACCTTCATATTCTTAATCGCTTGAGTGCCGCGGGTCATCGTAAAAATCCGATCGAAAAGCGGTGTGATCGCGCTTCTTTTATTTCATGCCGAAAAATGCCAAGTGGCAGGATCGCGAAAACAAGAGAAACCTTATTTTCCATTTTTTTTAATAAAAAAAGTTGCTGTAAAGATTACGAAAGCAGAAGTTTCAGTTTAATAAAACCTCTGCAAACAGTAACGCTAACGATTGGCTGTGGTAGAATTCGAGCGCACATCTACTGGACCAATGCGCTGGCACTTTTCGGCATAGAATACGAGCAGCACGATCGCACTGCGCGGCACTCAAATGGTTAATTTCTATACCCCTGATATTTTTTTCTACGCTGCTTGACATTTGCCATGTGATTTGTGCAAGGTTGGGTAGTAATTAGTTAATTAGTTAGAAGTTAAGTAATAAAGTTAAAAAGTTAATAACTTTTAACTTAATTTCAAATGAGTTAACTTTTAACTTCAAATAGTTATTTTTTAAAACACATTAACTTTAACTTATTAATATTTTTTTAAGTTAAAATTTTTTTATCTCTAAACGTCAATATTTTTTTTCTACACAATTTTAAACAATTAGACAATTTTCGATAATTAGAAAAAGTTCAACGATCGTAATGGGCATGATGCCTTACTAGTTCAAGGCTACTTGCATTTTCCCGGAGTTTCAAAAAGAAAGGGAAAAAGAAAAGTTTATTTAAGAGCACTGTGTCGTTAATTAAAATTTTATTTTTAATTTAAAATGTACAATAAAGATGTTCTTTTTTTATGATAATTATTAATATCTACCTAATAACCACTATCTTTATCTGTATTTTTTCTGTAATTCTTTCTATGTAATTCTTTAACTATTACTGATTAATTTTCCATAAATAAAGAAAAAATACATTTACATATAAAACACAATATATTTCTTTCTTATTTCATATAATCTTAATTTACAAATAAAGTATTGTTTAATAATCCATATTGAAATTGTTTTTTTGTTTAGTAGTAATCTAATTTTTAAAAATTATGATATTTTTATTTAAAATAAAAAATGCTTTTTAAAATTAACTTTTAATTTAACTTAAGTTAAATTAAATTAAATTTTGTTCATGCAACTTTTAACGTAACTAAATTAATTTTATAGGTCATTAACTTTAACTTAATTTAGTTATCAAAAAAGACTAACTTACCCAACCCTGGATTTGTGATACATAAAATGAAAAAATCAATGAAACATGTAAGCTATCACGAGTATACATACGTCAATAGCATGATTTCCATTTTACGTATATGCAATTGTAATAAAAGTGGTGACTGAAGAGATATTAAAGAGATATTAAGAGAGAGAGAGAGAGAGAGAGGGAGAGAGAAAGAGAGAGAGAGAGAGAGAGAGAGAGAGAAAGAGAGAGAATAGAAAAGTTATTTGGCTTCAATGTGTTTGGAACATGAAAGTTCAACTATATTGTTACAATTTGATGATATGTATTTATGTGTCAAGTTCTTACAATAAGGATAAAAATCAATATAATTTTATAACAAGTTTAAGATTATATTATAGACCAGAGGTGGCCAAACGGTCGATCGCGGAACTCGGGCGATTATGTGACAAAGTGAAATTCACAATACAACAATTGTAATTGCAATGTAACCATAATTAATTTAATTCCTTACATGCCAATCTTGAACCGGCACCATGGAAGGGGAACTTATCCTATAAATATCTGCCACTATTATCAACCACATCCATTTCATCCTTAGTCATGACACGACATTTGCGTTCTTTCCACTCAGGCAATAGTTTTAATGGTTTTTTTTTAAAGCATCTTTTTTTCTATATCAACCTTTATTTGTCAAAATTACTTTACTTTTCCTTTCAATTAATTTTTAAATTTAAGCTTCAAAATTTTATAATTTCGCTAATTTACCTAATTCATTAATTTTTATTTTTTTTTTAATTTATTTCTTATTCCACTTACCTATTAAGTTCACTTGGTGGAAGTAACGCGAATCTCATTCATTCATTCGTTATTATAATTTCGTACTGAAGTGGACTCAAATTAGAGTCGAAACGTTTACGTCATTTGTATATTTGTAATTGTAATTTAATAAATAAGTTATTTCGCCCCAACAACGGCGTTGGCTCACATTGGCTTTTTTTATATTATCTTGATTTTATATCCGAGAGCCTTTCTATCATCAACATTTATTATTAATTTAATTATTGCTGTTTTATGCCATGCTCAATCGCAACACAAACACACAAAATAAAATAAACATGCTTATTTCACATATAAACCTAGATCGCTGCGACAAGAAACAATAGAGTGAGATGGAGTGAGGAAGCTGAAAGTCGATCTTGGTACTTCGAACAAAAGTTTGGCCAACTCTGTTATAGACAGATGATAATTATCCTCATATATATTGATTTTATATCAAAAAAGTATAATAATTGATGTAAAAAATTTCTTTTTTATAAATAACACTTTGGCTGCGTTCCATTTGGCGCTCACAGCGCTCATCATTTGTCCTTGTTTAACATTTGATAAACAACAAGGATGAAATTATTCCATGAGCGCTGTAAGCGCCAAATAAAACTCAGCCATTATTTCTTTGCGCTCTTCTTCCACAAATTAATTCGCAATCATTTTTTTCAATTTTGTCAAAAATTTCTAATTTTACAACAATCTTTTTTATCTATGCCTGATAATGCAAAATATCTTATCTCTTACTGTCTTGGATAGATAAATAATCTATCTTATTAATATATTAAAAACCAGCCCTACACTACCGCTCAAAAATATTTGCCCGCTCTAATTTCTACATAAATTTTTTTTATGTTTAATTCCTATTCTAATTTTGTTATATTGTCTTTATATGTATATGTAGAATGAAAATTTTTGATTTATTAAACATTATTATTACATTCATTCTACTCTTAAAATTGTTCATTTTAATCTTTTGAATTTCTATCATTTGATTAAGGAAAACAAAGTCGGCAAACTTTTGAGCTATAGTCTACATGACCATTATAAAATGATTGACATAGCACCGCGTTACTGCTCTATTTCTGTGTATGTTACATTTGCTATTAGAGATCAAACATTTTAAAATGGTTATTCTCCTCTACATTGTACGATATTAACAAATTTGTAATATTTTTCTCTTCATATTTTCTCTCACTAAACTTTTAATGTTTTAAAAATTTACATTAGAAGTCTATTCACTGCACCAATATTTTAAATTTGTTCTTAGCTTTAAATTAACGTTAAATTCCGTTTACTTTATATTTACTTTAAACTTACTGTTCGAACTATGAACTTTTTATTTAATACTTTTTTCGATATCTTTTTTATATTTAGATCAGTGGTCAGATTTAGTTATTTAACTTTTGACTCGATTTTTGGGTTGATGCTTATTGTTTTCCTTCTTTTTACCAATCACATCTTAACGAGTGGGACACGAGTAATAATAAGCCATATGACGCTCTGCTTCAGGAGAACAACCATAATGAATGTTATAATTATAATTACAATTATATAATTTTATATAATATGTAATTATATACGTATATGTGTACGAGTTTCTCCCGCAATTAATCATTCCTCATATGTTTTCCAAATATTATAAAAGTAAATTATATTTAACGTAAAAAAATTCAATATAACTACACTGCACTGCAAAACATATCCTCCATATATATGAAGAACACTCATATTTTATAACGGAATATACAAAGTTAAAATGGATTTCTTGCAAGTCCATTTTATTTAAGTGTGACTGATGTAATTCTTACTTTATGACACTTTATTTATACATATATATTAAAATTCTTTATATAAGTAGGACTCTCTGATAATGATTACTATTAAAACAGATATTAAACAGGAAGGAGTAAAGTCGAAAACTAAAATTTTGCACAAATTTGTAGTTTTTATTATCATGAGTTTTTTTATTAACTCCTTTTGATAAAAAACATTATCAAAAAGGAAATTAAAGTGTAAACTTTAAATCTTGAAACTTTTTCATTTTGTCACAATGAGATAATTTACAAAGAATGTATGCTCTTCGTAAAATGGAAAAAATTAGCCGATAATAACCATTCGTGTAGACAAACATAAAATTTAAACAAAACATCCTAAAAAAATTAAAAATTTGCACAGTGCTTCCTCATCAATTTAAAGGGGGTCAAATTAAAAAGAGCCACAACGCATCATCAACATTTTAGTTGGTTCACAAAGCTTCCTCTATGAGAAAGTTTTTTTATTTCTTCTTTTTTTTTAGTTTGGCTTCCTCATAGAGGAAGCTTTGTGAACCAACTAAAATGTTGATGATGCGTTGTGGCTCTTTTTAATTTGACCCCCTTTAAATTGATGAGGAAGCACTGTGCAAATTTTTAATTTTTTTAGGATGTTTTGTTTAAATTTTATGTTTGTCTACACGAATGGTTATTATCGGCTAATTTTTTCCATTTTACGAAGAGCATACATTCTTTGTAAATTATCTCATTGTGACAAAATGAAAAAGTTTCAAGATTTAAAGTTTACACTTTAATTTCCTTTTTGATAATGTTTTTTATCAAAAGGAGTTAATAAAAAAACTCATGATAATAAAAACTACAAATTTGTGCAAAATTTTAGTTTTCGACTTTACTCCTTCCTGTTTAATATCTGTTTTAATAGTAATCATTATCAGAGAGTCCTACTTATATAAAGAATTTTAATATATATGTATAAATAAAGTGTCATAAAGTAAGAATTACATCAGTCACACTTAAATAAAAT
>NJRL01000274.1:88958-107811 GCA_003063815.1 Aphaenogaster rudis | reverse complement strand
GCTTTTTACAAAGTTTCATCGAAATCGGAGGTAATCGGTTTTCGGAAGTTTATCCATTATACCGGTTCCACAAGTTATTTTAACAAATTATAACAGATTAAGTTATCGATATTAGTCATCTGTTTCGATCTCTGATTTGAAATATCAATCGCGAAGTATCTTTGCCATATACGAGTAGAAAACAAAAGACCTTACTCACCTGTTCTCGTGGACAACCATGGAGACGTTTGTTGAGCTCGCGCACAGAAAGCGACATCAAAAGCTCATCATCCATGAGTTCCTCTTGAGGATTCGTACCATTACAATTGGAGTATAGACCGTTACCCGAGCGATGAGCCGGAGTGGGCCCACCGGCGCCGCAAGAACTCACGGAACACACGCTCAACGGTCTACCCGGTTGCATTGATAAGCCTTGCATGCTGTTTTCCATCTCCTGCATCACACTCCCGCCAGCGGGAAGCATTTCTCCTCCTGCACTCGGACCACTATAATACTCTAGATGACTTGACATTGCCAGATATCCACCTACAACAACAATGTCCACGGTAATGGAGAATTCAGACCGTGTTAGAGAAAAATGACAAATAGACGATGGAAAATGACAAAAGATTGAGAGGTAAGAAAAGTGAATCAGCATATACCATGAAATACTATGAAATGTTTCAACTCTTTCTTTTTAATCTTTAGCAGCTATCAAATGTTTTTTCTTTACTGGGTACAGTGCTGCATATTTGATATCGACATGTACGAGGATTATCCGGGAATTAGTTGATATAAAACCTTTGCTATAAAGAGTTTTTAATTAAAAATATCTTAAAAATGTGTTTTTTTGCTAAAATTAGATATCTTAGCCTACTTCTCAATCACCGTCAACATTGAGGCACTTATTGTAATGATCCACCAGCTTTAAAGAAACCCTCTTCATAGTCATTTGCCGTTATTAAGTTCAAATTTTTTGTAGATTAGAAGTTTTCAACCGCCCTCCATACAATCTAGATTTAGCACTAAGTGATTCTTATCTCTTCAAAATGAAGGATTTCTTGGGTGGCATGTGAATGACGACGAATTGAAAGAAATTGTTCAGCAATGGCTTGATAAACTAGCGGCAAAGGACTAAAGACAGTATTTTAAAGCTGGTGGATCACTACGATAAGTTGACCTAGTAGTTTTACTAAAAAAAACTTTTTTGAGAAATTTTTATACAAAAACTTTTTATAGCAAAACGGTCATTAATGTCTGGATAACTTTCATAGTTAAATATAAAATGTTAATTAAAATATGATTCTTTATAAATTCACTAATTATATAATATGAAATATTATTTTATATTATTATATAACATTAGCCACAAAACTTTTACAGTATGAAGCAGGATAAGGAAGCCAGATGTGAATTAAGCATTAATGCTGTATCATATTTAGATAATTTTTGTTTTTTTCGCCAAATGGGGAAAATATCATAAAATGTTTTATCTTTTCTTTTTAAGCTTCAGCAATTGTCAATTATTTTTTATTTATTGAAAACAACATTATTCATTAATGTTATTTAAAAGTAATATGTCAGATGTCTCAATTAAGAAATATTTCTTTCAAAATGTATTTAAAGAGTAATATAAAAATTATATTCATTAATAGCCAGGACTTAGTTATGAATCATTTACGTTATTTTATTTAATTAAAATTAAGGAATAAAACAGATAAAATCAAACGAAGATCATAAAATGTTTTTCACGATTAAATATTTTTTTGTATATTTTCCATCTTTTTGGACAGGAAAATGAATATTTAATCTAATAATGATTTAAAATCACCCATATACTCTATATAGAAACTATGATAAGTTTAAAATAATTTCTATCAAAAAATTTATTTTGATTCAAGCAAGAATAACAATACGAAACATTTGTACAGAATAACAAAAAATATAACGATTTAAGCTAGTAATATATTAGGTAATTTTCAATTATTTCCATTCATATTCCATCCATCTTAGGATAGAAAAAGTCATAGATTCGAAAACACTGCCTCTCTCTCTTTCCAAGTTATAAACTCTCCTTTCTTGTAGCAAAGATTTACAAATATATTTTGCAAATGTTTATATAATAACACATACACATAATAGACATATGTACTTATAAGCGCAAAGAAATCGCACAATTTCCGAAACTCGAAAGGATTTTGTAAATTTTTTACTCAGAACAATACAACGAAAAAAGTATGTCCAGGATCATATTTACATTTTTTTTCATCTATCTATATATAAAAACAAATGTCCTGACTGACTGACTGACTGACTCACCAACGTCCAGCCCAAACCTCTAAACCTAGAAACATGAAATTCAGGGAGTATATTCCTTCCATGACGTAAGCACTCACTAAGAAGGGATTTTTAGAAATTCGACCCCTAAGAGGGTGAAAAGGGGTAAAATGTGTTTTCACGGATTCCTCAATATCTCTTAGGTTCGATGAGATATCGGGCCCGATTTGATTTTTGCTTACAAAGATTACCCATACAAATGCTTAAAAACATAATTCAGAATTTTTCCCTAATCAATCCCTAAAGGGGCAAATCTAAATTCGAGGATGAGTTAGTTATAAATAATTACAAGGTGTTGTGCTAAATTTAAGTTGTTCATTGCAATCAAAAGAAAGTTTATTGGAGTCAAAATGGATTTAAAGTAGTTAAATATCGTAGCGAAGCATGAGTATCAAGCCACCTAGTAAAATATAAAAAGAAGATGCCTTCAAAGTTTGATTACTTACTTTGGGATTCGTACAAAATTAAGTCTTACACGTATTTCGCGAGCAAAAAATATTTTTGTCATTCTCCAAAAATGAGTTGATTACCACAGTACTCACCGGTGTGCCTGGTGGGTCGTGGCAGATGTTGCAACTCCTGGAAATGATGTGGTTGACATTGTCGTAACGCCGACGTTGTTGACCAGGGCTCATGATGAGTTTCCGGGGCTTGTTCTTGAGGACAGTGAGGCCTCAGGTCCAGCGGCTCTTGTCTCAAAGACTGCGTCAGCCAGCCCATGCCACCCGTACCCACCTGCATCTCTTCCTGCACCAATGCCGGTTGCTGCAGCTGCAGCAGTATACCGCCGCGATCGCGTAGATCACGCCCATCGCGGGAATCCCGATCGCTGCGATGAAGTTGCAACGGCGGTGGCGATGCCGAGACGGGTGGCGTGTCCGGCGGCGTGCCCGGATGCGACAGCGTGGTGAGATGTGCCGCGGCGCCAGGCGGTGCCTTCACCAGGACGCCATGTTGCACCTGAATGTGAGGCTGACCGTACAGTGGATGCGGTTGCTCTAACTCGTGCGCGGGCGGCGTTAACGGTGCCAGAGTCAGGCCTTGAGATTGCACTTGTCCCGGAAGCTGTACTACGCTGCCGTTCACCATGACTGTTGGTGAGCCCATTCGTACCTGCAAGACATTAGTTTTCGCTGATGTCAACAATAAGCATGTGATCGATAATACACAATAGTTAAGCGAAAAATTCAAATTCTTACATTCTATTTATCTATATTACTTACAAATTATTGAAATAAATATTCAAATCTCTTTTTTTAAAGTTTTAATTTAATCGCATCTAAAGATTCGAATTACTTCAAACATTATTGAAATTAAAATTTCTTGAAAGTTTCAAAAGACTTCAAATTTTTAATGTCTTAACATTTTTAAAAATTGTTCCTTAAAAATGTATAAATATCTAAAATATTTAAAATTTCTGAAACTAAAATTATTATTTATGAAAGAAAGTGTATAAAAAGAGAATGAATTGGAGTAATACAAAATGCCACAAAACATCAAAACATTCATGACTTTCAATACATTTTTTAAATATCCAAGACTTATAAAAATTTCTTAGAATGATGTTCGAAATGCTAATTTTATGTATATTTAAAGTCATTCGGTACATTTTTAAACTTATTATTATATATCATTAATTGTTGCTATAATGCATAATAAAAAATTCTTCGAAAATATTTGTATTGCGAACAATATCTTGCGAAATGATATTTTACGCGAAATAAATGAAACCAACAATTATTTTCTTCTTTTCTCAGAAAGGTAACAAATAATTAATACCATTTTTTGTCTTCTTATATGCTACCAAAACTAGCGCTAATCATATTATTTATTAATTTTCAAAATTAATTTATTATGCGAAATGAGTAAAGTATTATCAATATATAATTTATATAATAATTAAATAACTTTTAATAAAAACATACTAATTAATAAAAATACAATATGATTTTTTTATAAAATTATCTAGCATAAGAAACAGATTTTGAAGATTAATGAATGATATAACTAAATGTTAATTCTAATAATATATATGATATAATCCTTTAAAAATTATTTCTTCTTTTTAAAGGGTAAAGAAGCGCCAAATTCATGCAAAAAAATTTATACAAAACAATGTTTTTTTAATACGCTAAAAAAATTAAAAATGGTTATATAACTAATTAGTTATTGTTAGATAACTCAGAAAAGTTACAGGAGTGTTTTGCTATTCAAAAGATATAAAGATATAAAAACGTTAAAAAAAAATAATTTAGTGTTCTTAATGTTTTTACACAAAAAGTATTAACGTGAGAAATATATTGCAATCTTATTGTTTAAATCTATTTTTTTAAAATAAAAGTAATGATACTACAAAACAGCAAGTGTTTTGCGTTAAATTTTTTTTTTTTTTGATAACATTTTTTTGTTTTTTATCATTTATTTTCTTTGGTGGCTTTTTGCTGCAGTAGAATATACCTAGTTGTTTACATGTCGCGAATTTTTTATAGAAACATATCCCGGAATATTATATATTTTTCAGAAATCTCTCTCTTGACAACTTCACAATCATGTTACAATACAGAACCATATTATACCTCATTTATTTATTATATTTTATAATCAGAGTTGGGAAAATTATTTTTGAAAAGTAACTCGTTACCGCTGCTTGTTACTCATTGAGAAAAGTAACTCATTTTCGTTACTCGTTACCCATTGGAAAAAGTAATGAGTCGTTACAATTTTCATTACTTTAAATTTGGAAAACTTTTTTTTAGAAACAATAAGAAATAATATAAGGTTCTGAAATCTAAAACGAAAGAAAGACTTTTCTAAATCTAAAACGAAAGGAAGGCTTTTTTTAGAGTGATATCCGATTGCCTACACATTGATCAGTTCAATACAAAATCTATGAATAGTTGTATAGTTAATCGCAGTATGATCGAACATATCGCTCCCTTTTTTTAAATCTCACTTGTGCACGTTCCATATATATATGTAAAAAGGGAGCGTTATGTTCGATCGTATTGCGATTATAACTACAACTATTCATAGATTTTGTATTAAACTGATTATTCGTTACTATTACCAAAAAATATAACTATGTTACTATTACCGTTACTAATAAAAAAATATAACGTCGCGACCAATTTGTGACTAAAAAACGTAACTGTAACGATACAAATAACACGTTTATAATAATCAACCCTGTTTATAATATTTCTAATATTAAACACGAGACAATGAAAGAATTATATAGCATGTATAAGTTTTATTTTAGTTGGCACAACGTTGTAATATTATTACTTTTTTAGGAAAGATAAATTTAAACAATAAGATTGCAATATATTTCTCATTGAACATTTTTTCGCTTAAAATTATTTTCTGCTTTTCGAGATTTTTAAATTTATCTTTATACAGGGTGTTTCGGGACCCATGAGACAAACTTTAGGGGATAATAGGTCTCACCAAGAGAATCAATTTTTGTTAAGAAACCCGTGTCCTCCGACGCGTCCTTAATTAAAGAGCTACGCGTCCTTGTTCAGACCGCCTGTGAGGTAGGCAACCGGTCGCGCAGCATTCCGTGTGACATCTGACAATACTAATCCACACTTCCTTTGCTTTTTTATTGTTCTACATGGACTACTATTGTCAAACGCTACGCGGATGCTTCCATGTGCAACCGGTTGCCTACCTCATAACTAGTCTGATCAAGGACGCGTAAATCTTTAACCCTTTGCGGACGGGGAACATGTTTACATGCTCTCCGCTTATATTTCAGAAACTATTAGCCAGATTTTTATGAAACTTGAAATACAGAAGTTTTTTGATGGCCCTTTTCAATTTTGAAGTCAAAAATTTGAAATTCACAATGGCGGACCTAATATGGCCGACGTCGAAATAGTCGAAAAATGAAAATATCATTCAATTTCCATGAAACTCATGTTATAGGGGTTCCCGATAGCGCTCTTTTCGATTCTAAAGTCCTTTTCTTTTTTCTCTTTCCGCTGACAATCGTGCAGGTTCTCTATCATTTATTACTCATGTCAAAAACCACATCAAAAACCTCAGTAAACTGAGTTTCACGCAGATAATTTCATCAAATAATTTTAAAAATTTTGATCTACCATTTTGGATTACAAAATTTCGAAATTCTAAGGTCAGATTCGGATTCAGCAATTCCAAAAACCCCTTAAAAAATACTAGGTTTTCCATAATTGATCCTTTAGCAACCCCCCGTCCTCAAAGGATTAAAGATGCGTCGAAGGACACAGGTTCCTTAACAAAAATTGATTCTCTCGGTGAGACATATCATCCACTGAAGTTTGTCCTATGGATCCTGAAACACCCTGTATAGTAAGATACTTTTATAACATTTTTAAGTTATCTAGCTGTTTTTACACTGTTTTTATTAAAAGAACATTGTTATGTACAACAGTTTTTACGCGTAAAAAACTTTTCTCTTTTTGAGCTTTCCTTAAAAATAAGTAATTTTTTAAAGAATTATGTCATTTTGTTTTAAAAATTAAATGTCTCATCAGAAATATATATATATCATACACACACATACACATATATATATTTTTTTTTAGCTTTATCATATTATTTTCTTTTACATTACCTTTTATATTATTACACTATCTTTTATTATATTAAAACATTTATAAACGTGTGTATCATTTCAGTGCTATATTTATGCATTATTGCGATTGTTTTTTTTTGAGACATTAAAACATCTGTAAACGTAAGCGACGCAGTAGCTAATCAACTTACCGTTTTTTCTTAAGAGCAAAAGGTTGATTAGCTGCCGCATCATTTCTTTTCGCATAGCAAATGTTTCCGTGTCCTGTTTGCATGGATTCTTAGTTTTTTTACAATTATCAATATATAACGACTATTAATATTAACTGCAAGATTAGTTGCCATTTGTGGTTGTTTGTAACAGTATTCTCCTCCGACGATGACGATATTTCTTAAATGAAAATTTCACAATTCGGACTTTGCGTTGTAATATCTTCGTTCATAGGGCACATAGAGGAAAAATAAATTTTATTATATGATAGAAATCTCAGCTAATGATTACACCTATTACGAATTCGATTAGTCTAGGCATTATTGGGATATCATAATTGAAAGTACTCTCAAATTGCCGTCTCGCATAAAAACACACTGTCTCGCTCGTTGCGCGTGAATTTCACACGAGTCACTTATCTCTTGATAATTATATAAAAAGATAGCATTGGTCATCTATTTTATTTTACTGAAACGAGAGAAAATCAATCTTATCGTTTTTTAATGTTACTTATTGTTAGATATTACAAATAGGCCCATCTCAAAATTCATTCGCGATAAAAATATTTCTGAGTAATTTTCTTATTTTGTAACAACAATTAACAATACAGCTCAATATAAAAAAAGTCGATACTTAAAATTTTTGCTCTATCCTAGTCGATATGTCTTAACACGAAAGAAAGTCATTCAAAAATTTACTTTACAAAAACGTTATGATAGCATATAATATTATAGTTTCCTCGCTTAAGAAGATACATATATCTGACCATCTCAAATCAGTTACAAATATGTACAATATACGCAATATCCAAATATTTAATATGTCATTCTAACATTCTGACTAAAATTTTGTTTAAATACATTGTTCATTTCTCTGATAAAGGCCATCATATTACATAGGAACGTCAATGAATAAACGCGAATTTTTGCTTGACTGACTGTGTATTATTGCACTGATTACTTAATCATAGCTATATATTGTTCCGTATTTTCATTAAATAATGGAATGGATGTCAATACATTTGCAGCCCTCTGATGTAGTAGTATGTCTTTTTATAAGCTGTAGCTGGTTGCCGTTGACGTCTGTTTATATTTAAAATTCAAATTATTTAAAATGAATTTTAACAGAGTTTTACAAGTTTTTTAATTTTATTTTTACGTAAAAGTGTTCAAGTATTAATTTATTAAAAAATATATGTGTTAAATTTTAAAAAGGTTTTTTTACTATTTTCCATGTTTATAATTTAACATTTTCTCTGTTTGGATTTGTAACAGGTAGATTTCTTTTAATTTCAAACAAGTTGTTACAAACACGATATTTTACAGCAAACTTTATAATATATATTTTTTAAATTCTTATTTTAATGACAAAACTTTGCAGCAATCAGCTATACCTAGATTTAAGTTTATTGTATTCGGCTTCTAGTTTTATAGATAAAAAAATTATCGGCTGCGAAAGTATTTAGAACGAAAGGTATCAGATAAATCATTATATTTCTGACAAAATTACGTTATTATGCTATGTTGAGTGTAAGCGCTCTTTTACGGAAACAATCATGTATCAACGTCACTTGCAAAATCATAATTTATTTAGTTTACACATAACAGATAACGGAACACGCTCGTACATAACGCGTGTAGCACGCATTGCTATTGCATATTACATTCCGGATGATAATATAATAACAATATTTATACATAATATATATTACGTACTTTTTTATCTTGTTTTCTTTTTGAGGACAACATAATCCAGTAACGAGACAATTATGCAGGATGTTCCTCTAGCAAAATTACCTTTCATCTTTGACTATTTCAAAATCTTTTCGAATCTTTTCTTAGTGAAAACGCCAAGAAGGATCATCGTCTGTAACAAACGTTTTCGATCCTCAATGTAAGATATCGTTATAATTAACCCTTAAATTGTGCGAATCTTTTAAAAGAAATAAATCGTTTAAACTTTAATAAAGAATAAGATTTCGCTATCGGTTAATATCTTGTAACTTAGTTTTCATAAATCTTTTTATTTACAATCTTCTATTTTACTGCTCCCTTGACATTTTTATTAAAACTTGACTTCGACTTAATCAAAAAATATATGGAAAAGATGTAAGAATGTTCAAAATACTATGTATAAATATCTTTATATAACTTGTGATATCAGGTCTTATCGCATTTTATATTTTTCTAACCGCATTAAGTATATTGTTTTATATATTCGAGTTTGTGTATTTTAATGTCATTTTTGTAAAAAGATAATGTATTTCAATTGATATAAATCACATCATGTTAATTGTATGTCATAATACCAATATTATAATATTCTGCATCTATAAATGCAGAAAGAAAAAATTGTGCACTAACAATTGTCGCGTCTTATCTGTTGCGAATAAACATAAGGATTATTATCGCGTGCCAATAATATCTAAAATCTGAACATCTGACATACTCATGTGATATTTTTCGGTTTATCGACATCTTAATCCATAGACATACTTGACGAACATCACTGATAACATTATCATTATAACAGTCATTTAGTGTGTATGTGTATGTGTTTGTATTATGAGCAATGCAGAACGCGAGTAGAACAGATCAAGCTCAAATATGTATATAATATTTAAATATATCAAAAGTCATAAATCTCATTAAAAATATATCTATAATTTTAAAGAAATCTTCATTTTTACATCTGCCATATTGGATTCGCTATTTCAAATATTAAGATTTAAAAATTTTAATGTATTCAAAATCAACAATCCTCCAACCCAAATATCAATTTTATCTTTACATAGACTAGTTAATATATACTTTATGTATACTGAAAAAATTAATGTTACGAATAGATAGCTTTTAATAATCATCCCTCTTAAAGGTAATAATAATTAAAAAGGACAATATTTTGTGATTAACACAATAATAAGAAATTATTTAGTACAAATCAAAATTTTTCAAAAAAGTTTTTACTGGCATTTCTCACACATTCTTTTTTTGTCTCTTGTCACATTTTTTTCTTTTTAAACGATTTCGAAAGAAATGGAAATGAGTTTTCAAGAAGACAATTTTCTTTCTTATAATTTGAAACTTGATCTTTAAAATAACATACATGATCTCATTGTATTCTTATACAAAATTATGTAAATTTTCAAAACATATGTATAGTACATATGTATGTACTACATATGTATGTACTACGAGGATATAAAGGATTAAATATTTCAGAATAAAATACCAAAAACTTGTAAAATGTTCAATTTTTAAACGTTAATAAGAATTTTTAGTAAGAATAATAAGAAGAATAGGTTTTATAAAAGATAAAAAAGATCATTTTTATACAATTATACTTATAAAAATATATTTAATTGTATTTTTAGCTATAATTTTATTTTTAAAAAAGTGCAATTGTATTATATTTTGCGAAAAATGTAATATCATACGCATTATTAACCGTTTTCGATTTTCTCTTCTATTTTTTCCTCCTTGTTTCTGTCATCAACTGTAACAGAGATGTAAACTGACTGACTTATGTGACTTCGAGATGTGGCATTAAATCTATATGCGTATATTTATCTGTAAGTAAAGAAAGATATAATCGAATCAAATGTTCTCTTCTTAAAACGAGCTAAAACGGTTTCGCTATGCTCGAAGCAGTCCCGGAGCATTCTTGCGCTTACCTCTCGCTTGACATCAGCCGGATCCAGATGATCGAGAACAAACTCCTGCACATATTCTCTTGCCAGATGGTCCTCGGCTTCCATCTTAACCTCGTCGACCTCTACCTCCGCCTCCTCTACCGTGTCAGTCGCGGTTGCATACGTGAGCGTCTCCTGTCCGTCGCCGTCGCCACCGCCACCGCTACCGTCGCCACCGCCACCACCACCTCCGCCACCACCTGGACAATTCGTCACTGTCGTTTGTTGCGTTGCGACCACCTTTCCGGTTAACACTTTAAGTGATTTTTTTTATTAAATATTCCGTCGAGGCAGAACCTAGATGGACGATGTATCGGAATAACGATCTGCTTCGCCACAATAAGTCCAAGCTTCGATAAGATTCTTCTCACGATAAATCGTGGCAAACCGCGAAAGATTGGCTTCTAAAGAGAATACTTGGGTACCAAACGCGAATCTGTCAGTGTACTCTCATCTATCATTAGTACATGCCAGCCTCGTAATTGTTTCTTTGATCTCCTTCTATCTTTGATCTCTTTGATCGTATCTTCAACTCACAATCAGCCCAATTCTGATCCTTTTTTTATATTTTGATTTTACTTGCAATTGAATTTTGCGCTTCGAATTTTGCGATTTCTATCGTTACGAGGAGATCACTTTATGTATAATATCTGTTTGAGACTGTGTATCGGCTGCACACATTCCAACGACGATGAATAGACAATTTAACTTCGGAGGGATGCAACGGCGTCGTAATGATTCGCTCTCGCGGATCAAACGATAAATTAATCGCTACCACAACCCCACGATAAAACAAAGTTAGGGTAGGTTACTGTAGGTACAAAGCGGTATAGAGTCTTCCGCATGCACCAATCAATTAAAAGGACACCCCCTGAAGATAGGAGAATCCGTGTAAAGGAAGTACCACTCGATTTCGCTGGAATGAATATAATTTCTTTACGATCACCATCAAACACTGTGCATCAACCTTCTCAGCTACCTTCTCACAACAATTCCGTACACTTCGTCGGCTCGATATATCACTGACACTCGAACACTTTTCCCGCCAAAATACGCCCAAAAAATTTCGAGCTATACCTTCATCACAATTTCGCTGGCTATCACGAGATCAGCTAATCATGACTCTTATCTGTTTCCTTTCTCGCTCGATGACGAGGTCGAGAAGCGACAGAGATCCCTTAATTAGTAAGACATATCGCACGTCGTGGATCAAACGCCACCGACTCCACCCTCCGAAATCGATTCGCAAATCGAACGACGTCTCTCCCCCCGCCGATCCCGCACGCATATACACTACCACGCTTTTTCTTTTTTTCGAACTTCGCGCTCGTCGAACGAAATCTCGGCGAAAGCGCAATCAGTGGATACAGAGAAAGGGAGAAAGAAAGGTGGAGGGAGGAGGAGAAAACGCGTTTAAATAGAGGAAGGAAGAGAGATCGCGGTAACTGACAGGCAGTAGATACGCCGTCTGAGTGGTGACTGGTCGGCTGTATGCCGAGAATAAGCGCGGCTCACGCTCTCGCGCGCAGGACAATCACGTCACGCGCGGAGGGCGTGACCGCCCTCTACTCGGTCCTACGGCGCGCCCGGCGATTGGCGCGTCCCGAATCGCGTCGCCATTTGCACACTCCTCCCATGCACCCCCCACCGAGCTGGCGGTAAATCTCCCCCCCCCCTCCTCATCGCGCCACATCGCGCGGATCCGGTCACTCGAGAGGTATCCCATTAATTTCTAAAATAATTATTATATATACGCGCGAGTTCTGCCCTCGTACCTCTCTCTCTCTCTCTCTCTCTCTCTCTCTCTCCCCCCTTCCCCTCCGTCCGCTATGTTCCGCCTCCGATACCGTCCGACGAGGTCGCCTTCTCTCCTCCCCCCCCCCTCTCGCGGTGTACGCGTATCGCGGTTTTTCTCCTCTTTTCCTTTTGAATTTCAATTTACGGTCAGTACGGGTGATCTTTTATCTGGCAACCGCGATCTCGATCTAAACGGGGCACAATTTTCCGCACGGGCCGTAGCCGGGGGCGGGAACGGGTCACGGGATGTCACGTCTACGTCCACGTCAAAGGGTAGGAGGGCGAGAGAAGTACGAGGGAGATAAAGGAGCGGGTGTCGGATCGCTGATCGTGCCACGTTAACGAGATATTGCTCCGCGTGTCTGAATCTTCGTGCATCCGGAAGAGAGCATCCCCGTCTCACGGGATTTAAAGCTTCCGATTAAATTTTGCGCAAGTCGTTTACGAATCATCTTTGATGCGCATTTAAAACGATTTTGTTTTTCACTAGTGAATTCATATTGATATTTAACACTGTATACGATACAATACAATTTCAAATAATTAATAATAGTTAATTAAAAACATGTTTTCTATTATCCAAAGATAATGAAAATTAGATAGATATATAATAGATGCAAGATATGTGATTTCAGAATATTTATTAATATTTATATATATCGAGATATTTTAAACAGTTGATACTGATAACAAATTAAATTTCGATGAAAGATATATGATTTCAGAATATTTATTAATATTATATCATGTATTAATAAATATTCTGAATATATACATATATCGAAATATTTTAAACAGTTGATACTGGTAATAAATTAAATTAAATTTTGTTGCAATTATTTGCAATTGACTAAAAATTTATCAGCTATTGTTAAACTTTCTAAAAGATATATATATCGGATGCCAAAAAACATAGAGCCATAATTGCCAAAAAATGTAAAATATAAATGGCTTTTTTTAATATTATCTTGATTTTATATCCGAGAGCCTTTCTATAATCAACATTTAAAATATAAATATAAATAATAATTTCATATATAAAATATAAAGAATCATTTTTTACTTCATAAAAATAATATACCAATCTTTTAGTAGTGCATCAAATTTTATTAACCATTTATTTAAATTAATTAGACCAGGATACGTATTATGAATTTATTCGGAAATGATTCCGATCGGAATGATAGTCACTTGTCCTATGCTTGTCTTTGTCATTTCCTTGTCGTTTCCTTATCCTTGTCCTTTATTTTTCGGAATCATTCCGAACGAAATCGTTTTCGAATAGATTCATGATACGTGTCCTGTATTAGATACTAATCTGATAATACAATTGTAATAAAAATAATTATAATGGTATAATTATAAAACATGATTTTTTAATTAAAATAGTTTATTTTCTATATATTTCTCTAAGATTATAATATGTAATCAATTATAAGATTTTAACCTTAAATAATCTTACTTTTTTATAATATCTATTATATAATTATCCCTAACCTCGCAGATATATGATACTAAATTATTTTTTAGGAAAAGATTTTTTAATCTTTACTCTTTTTTAACTAAATATATGATTTAGCAATGATCACATTTCGTATCACTTACAAATGTACGACTATAATTTAGATTTGCTGCGAAATGGCGTTATTCTTCGATCGACTTAAGCAGGAGCTTAAGCGTTGCGAGAAAGAGAGAGGGAGAAAGAGAGAGAGAGGGTTTATGTGAAATGGGTGCAAATCATGGACTCGCATCTAAATAGGTTTCTACGTCTACCAATCTATTCCCCCACTTAGCAGTCCAATACTACATTTTGTACCCATTTCTGGGGCACCACGACTTTAAAATGCTTCATGAATATCAAATTTCCTTCTTTTCCCACGCACCTTTTTATATCCTGATGTCTTTAACTTTCAAAGTAACGTCGTACAGTACGAAATTTGCCCAATCTAGGAAGACAAAAATATTCTGTCTGCTTGCGTAGAAATAATTTGCATATCTCTTCTAAGACGATTCTTTATTCAAATATAATTTCAGTTAATGTAAAATTTAACTTGAAAGACTTAATCGAGAAAAGTACGCATATTTACATTTAAAAAATCTTAAAAATGGAAAGAAAAAAATAAAAATCAAGAAGAAAATGAGTCATGTCCTACAAAAAGAATTGAAAATTAGTTGCAATTTTTTAATCTTTTTTTTTAATTGGCAACTATTGTTTCATTCTTTCTTGTTTTAACAATAAGCTTCCAAACGCGCACAATCGATGCGCGTGACATTTTACTTTAGAAACAATTACATATATTACAAATGTAATAGAAACCTACTTCTCTAAATGTTGCCAACATAGTTGAAATCTTATTTATATTTTTAGATAACTTTTATCTATAATTAAAAACTAATGTTTCTTAAGGAACGAAACTTTAACGAGAGTCTAGACAGGATTCAGAGAAACGGAGCAGGAAAGAGAAATAAGAGGGTTATTACATACATTCACCATATTTATATATATTTACTAATTATTTTAAAATAAAAATATAAATTTTTATTTTTAATATTCGAACTTGAAATGATATCTCTTTTACTAAGATAATACAAATTATGAATAATTAAATTAATGACAAATAATGTGAGAGCAGCTGTTAAATTCCATTATCAGTGTTTAAAACAACAAATTTATCTTTTTCATTATTATAAGACAGAGCTAGAAATTAATTGCAATTTTTGGCCCGATTTTTATAATTAATATTTTCCTCTTGCCTAATCATTTTAAGCTAAAAAATAAACAATACCAGATAAATAATCAAATTTCAGCGTAAAAACTGCTCTAATTTTGCGAGATTAAATATAGAAAAAAAATATATATAAATAATGTATTATTTTAAAATTTATATACGCTTTTTTTTAAGAATTTAAATTTATATAATATATTATACAATAATTATGAAGTATATGTTAATGTGTTATTATAAAATTAATGTTTTGCACGTATTTACACGCATGCACACACACACACACACACACACACACACACACACACACACACACACACACACACACACACACATACATTTAATTAGATAAAGTATTATTGACAACAAATTCATACACTTCTTTTTTTCCATTTTATGAAACTATGCAATTGTTTATATTAATATCACGTGTTAGTATGAAATTATTTGGTAGATTAATTTCTGGTAACGACTAGTTTATAAATTAACATATGCTTCAAAAAATATAATATACTGCGATTTAAACCGATTAGTTTTTTTGTCATTAACAAATCTTTTTTCCTTTTTTAAGTAACTTGGTTTTAATGCATCTTTAAATAAAGTAAAACTAACAAATGTTGCTCTTTCTCTCTTTTATTATTCAAATTAATTAAATTCAAATATTCTTATTAATTTTTAAATACGATAAAATATCATAAAAACGTCTACATGTCTAAAGAGAAGAAAATAATATTACAATGCTAATAAGAGAGAGAATTATATATTACATATATAAAATGCTGTTAAACTGTAAATCTGGAAAAAAGAGGTAAAAACAACCTCATGAAACATGAGCGTAAAAATTTCCTTTACAAGCAAATGGAAAAGTTTAGAAGCATTACAAAATCAAAATACCCGCGAGAACATGAAAATCAGTAATTCATAGAAGTTACATAATTAGTTAATTCATAGTCATATGCAAGCTATAAGAATTGAAGCAATCTCACTTTTGAAAAATCCTACAAATTGAATAAAATATGTTGAAGATCAAAATTATATATTATAAGAAGTTTTCAAAATATTTTTTACTGGTATTGACATTCTAAAAAGCGATTTAATAACAATGTCCTTTCGATTATTTAAATTATTTATTTATTTCAATTATTTATTATTTAAACTATTTATGACCCTATTTACATTATTTTATTTGCAGATTATTTATATATAATACGCCATTAGCAACTAATGATGTGCTGAAGATAAGAAATAACGCACCTAAACAAAATAATTCATGAATTTCGTTTATCTTTTCCTATCATTATTATTCCAAATATAATCAAATATATACTTGATTATATTTCTATTAAATAAATTAGATAGGTGTGGCAAAAAGTAATATATTAATTGTTTTTACTATTACAGTTTTATTAGTATTTGTTTATTTATTTACGGGACAACACTTTCAATTTTTACAATAAAAATGTTAAAAAGAAACATAAACAATATATATATATACGAAAAGATAATAATTAAGTTTATATAAAATACATATTTATATATGCACTTTTGTATACAACACAATTAGATAATAAAATAGTTATAAATAAAAAATAATTTAACGCTTTATTTAATATATATATATATATATAAAAGTTTATATCATTAATAAAAATACTGTACAAATACAGGAAATAAGAAATAAAAATATCACTGTTTAATGATAAATATTAACACGCTTATGAGCAAAATGAGCGAAGATCATACGAGTGCGAGATTAGACAGGCAAAATTATAAATTTTAGTTTATATTAATAATACTATGATGAAACAAATGATAGACTCACTTTATACAAATGTAGATAATATAAAAAAAAAATAGATATAAAAAAGGAACGTAAAGTTTGGATACCCATTAAAAATAATAACAATAAACATGTGTAATATTGCCGTTAATAACGATAACAAGAAGAACAACATTAAACATATAACGATGGTTTTTAATGCAAGTTAAGAGCATCTATTATACGAGAAACACGCAATGAAATCTATTTGTTGTAACTCAAAGCCTGGAACAGGTTAATATTTAAAAAGATTGCCAAGAGAAATCATTACTTATCGTATCTTCTCAATTTTTGCGTCATCTTTGTAAATATATCTTTATAAGTTTTGATATTATTAAAGTAAACGTCATTTAAAATTAGAGATTAAAGATTACGATTTTGTAATTCATTTTGTTTCCTGAAATTTACAAGAAAAAATTTCTTTTTTTAGTTCGTTCATAATTTAAAAATAATTGGTAATCTCAATATCTTTGCTAAGAAAAAATTTTAATTGACCAAGAAATCGTGTATCATTAAAAAATAATGCGCGAAAAGTGATATATTTATAATTCTAGTGTATACATGTATAGATCTTTTAATAGCAAACTTTATCAAGAGAAAACGCGATGAGATGACAAAGCTTGATCTCAGGCTTTAAGGTCTATCCCTGCTTTAACCGAATGTAGCAAGATAACGAAATCTCGACAGGACAGAAAAATCTTGTCGATCTAGGCGACGAAACGTCATCGTCATCGAACAACGATCGTCGAGCAAGAATTCGAAATAGTGACGAGCGAGTGACGGTAGCTTTGGCCATTTTGTTAAGCGCAAGGAATTTGTCGACGTTGCAATTCGACATCCTCTGCCCGCCGTTTCCTTCCCGTTCTGCCTTGGCCATTCGTTCGCACTCGATATATTCGTGCGCCACTCGATTTCTCAGTATAACGAGTGTCGGAAATTTTCCACTCGCTGAGATGCACTAGTTGCGTAGAGCACGGTGCTTGGCGACACCGCCACGTGTATTTTCTAAAATTGATCAAATTCGATCGATATAAAGAGATTCGTTGTTAAGTGGAATTAAATATAAAATGACATTTTTATTAATATTCTAATAAAACAATTTTTTAAAACTCAGATCAATAATATTATTTAGATACACTTCTGAAAATAATTCATGCTTTACATATTATTCCGCAATGGTATTTCAAATGATGTCACATTTTTGATAATATTTATTTACATGATATTCAACGAATCTTTTATTTCAATTTTTCTAAGTTTCTTTTCAACGTATATAAACTTGACAAACATAAATATATAAATATTATTATGTATAATTTTTTTATAACAAGAACAAAAGAAGCCTTTCCTCTTTATTTAAAAAATTCTATATAATAGAAATGAAAATGTGTAAAGATTAATGAAAGATCTTATACAAAATTTATATAAATTTACAATAATTGACAATATATTAATCGAAAATTTAAAAATGTTATATAGACACGATATTATTTTAGAAATTTTTTTTATATTCTGAAAAGGGGGAGAATGTTATTTCCGGGGCCCCTTGATTTGACCATGGATTCTTTATAAATGGATCATTTGGAACAAAAGTTCAAGAGTGGTAAAAGTTGCTATCGCTCATAATTTTGGAGATATGAATTTTATTAAAAAATTATGGTAAAAGTACCGATTAGCGAACCCACCTCCAACGACCTTGACCTTGACATATGTTGTCAAGGTCATGACCCTGA
>NJRL01000274.1:59290-73642 GCA_003063815.1 Aphaenogaster rudis | reverse complement strand
TTAATACGTTGTAAACTTGTATAAACCTTAGCGTTCCCGTTATGCCCCGGGTTCCCCTACTTATATAATACGGTCGCAGAAGCAAGAAGAAGATAGCAAGCATTAATTACGAAATCAGGCTGTAAGTTCCAATTAAATGCCAGCTATACGAAAAATGTAGATTTTAAAAAATTAGCAGAAATTTATACAGATGGTTGAAAATATCAACGTTCATTCAAATGGTGTGTATCCTTAAATTTATTATTTATTTTAGAAAAGAAATCCAATTTTGAGATTTTATATATGTTTCAAAACTTACATATTTCAAGACCTATATATTCGTATTCTTTTCGTTTCTTATATCAATAGATTAATTTCGCAAAATAGCATAAAATATTATCATGAAAAAATATTTAATCGTTATAAACACGTTATTTTATAAGGACGTAAGTTTCTCGCTGGATATCTTCAAAAGTACTTTGGCCAAAAGATGTACTAATATAGTGTGAGTGATTTTTATCTCATCACTGATGCCTTTGATGTTTAAATTCATAGATGCACACATTCACATTCATGAACATCGACTTTAACAAGGATAAATGAAAAATGTAGATCTTTCTCTACATTCTTAAAAAAACATCTTTATTCGGAAAATACGACAATTCTTTACTTGGAACTGGTTTGAAAAGAAGCGTTACTCAAAATTGCTTTATGTTTAAAACACCATCTCTCTCTCTTCCCCCCCTCCCTCCGCCGCTCTCATCAAACTGATAATCGCAAAAACTGCTCTTTCTTCCGATTGCTATTATTCTTCCACGTCAAGAGATCGAAAGATCGATCTGTCGCGCGTCCAGCACGATTTGGTCTGGCTTGTCGCTGCATTGCGCAACAAACTTTACGGCGAGATTTACGACACAAATTGCATCCGAAAGCTAAAAACAGGAAAAGTTACGATTTTCTCTGAGTGACTTTGTCGCATCGCGTTGCGTCCCCTGATCGTAACTCTGATACCGATTTCGGACATTTATTGATTTCTTGATTGGCAGATTTCTCTTTATGTCAAACGCTTTCATATTATACTTACATATATTCAAAACCATCATTTAAATATTGTATAAAAACACAGTAAAATGTTATAGAGGAAATCAATAAACATTATATAATAACTTGAAATTTTAATAATTAAATTATAAAATTATAGAATTATAAAAATGTTTTATATAAAATTTAATAAATATTGTACAAAAATGTATTTGTTAAGTATGACATATTATTATATGTAATCAAAATTTTATTTTCGATGTAAATTTGTTATTCGAATTATAGTTTCCTATACGAAATGCCACATAAATTGCACGAAAATGTACCGTAATGACAACGATACTCCTTTCCCATCTTTTTATAAAATAAGAAATAAACTTTTATTAAACTAATTCGAAAACTTAGAAAATTGTTTAATATTATGTGCATGTGCATGCATGTTTCAGAAAATATATAAATATATACATAAAAAAATAATGTCTTTAAAACTACTAATATTTTTGTCAAAATATCTTAACATACGTTTAAAAACCTAATTAATAATCACCATTGTGCAATACAACAATTAGATTAATGATAATCAGCATAATGATGCGAAGCGAAATGAAACGGTCTAGTTGACTACAATCAGCCACTATACTCTCTACCATCAGGTCCTTCCATTAATTACAACGCGGTCGCGTGCGTACACCCTACGATTCGTTATGCCCGTTGAAGCGCATAATTGAAATCGCTAATAACACGGTTTCTTGGCACAAAAACTGTCATAATTTCTAGTACAACAACCTGATTGTAACAGTACATTTTGAAAACACACTCCAAATTTGTAAAAGCTACAGCTTGTAAAATTCTTTTATTCCTATGATATCAACATTATGTGCCATATTTTCCAGTTCTTTTATCAACAATATTAATAAGATTTCTTTTAGTACGCGTACGCCCTGTATATATCGTGTATGTTTGTAACATATACATATAAGTCATCCGATTATGAATCAATAATGTTTCATTACTTATTTGTTCGAAGCTTATTTGAAAAGTCCTTTATAGCTTGTAAATTCTCTTCGCATTTTCGATAATAAAGATTAATGTAAATTTTAGTATTAATGTTCATTCTTATATAATAAAACATATCTTATAGAGTTTACAGGCTTAGGCCGGTTTTTCATTAACTGGTTAACTTGTGATTTAGGATTTTGACTAATCGCATTTGACAATTCGGCCACTTGTTCAAATGTGATTGGTCAAAATCCTAAACCACAAGTTAACCAGATAATGAAAAACCGGGCCTTAATGTACCATCTTTCGTATATAAATTTTTTTAACGTGAAATTAACTTTTTCGTAATCCAAATATCAAAAGACCAATAGTTTTTACACAATTGAAAATAAGAATTTATTGAGAACAAAATTTTCAGAGTTTTACAAAGAATAACCACAGAATAACAGATAGCCACCAAAGATAACCAAAGATAGCCACCAAAGATAACAACAGATAACCAAAGAATAGCCACAGAATAACAGATAATACGATGTACAATATTATTCTTTATTAAATTTTGCTTAAATAAACATTTTTATCATTTATGGATTAATAATAATATATAATGTTAAAAGGTGAAAGTTTGCGATATATAAGCTTTGTTGGCTTTTTTCCTTAGCAACAGACGATTTATCAAATCGAGGACGATTATAACAAATGAGGATTGAGGATAAAGTGCACGAAAATCAACACAAAAATAAATTCGACGTTAATTTTTAAGAGTTAATCTTTCACCCGCAAATTAAAAGTCATTAACTATAGCTGGCTTTTGCGGTTTCCAAGGAGGCTAAGTTTAAGGAGGAATTTCGAGATGAGGCTCGCAGGCGAGATTAAGGCTATAGCTACGGCTGTCGGAATCGGAAGTAAAGGTGGTGGAGGACGCAGGAGGAGAGAGGAGGCATGAGGGAGAGTGCTGAGCCAGCATAGCCCGCTTGCCAGCCTGCACATCGATACCAACCAGTCAGCCGGCAAACCAACCTATCTACCAATAAACCCACCTCTACAGCCGATAGAGAAATTTTTCTTCCCGGCAAAAAGCGTGTTACTATACGCCTTGATTTAAGTGCAATCGGAATTTCACACGTCATTCAATTGATTCGTCAACGTCGTTTCGCAAAGTTACTACAGGAGACTTAACTATTTCATTTTTTTAATTTTTATGTATAATGGGAGAAACATGCAGGCATACTTTTATTTATATAAAATATCTAAAGTTACCAAAATACAATTCACATATTGATTTTTATAAATTATTTATCTTCCCTTATGTGTACTTACTATATTTACGATATACAAAACTAAAAACCTCAAATCACTAAATACCTCTTTTAAGCTTTTTTAAAATTCATTCAAAGATTAGAGATTTTCTCTAACACAATTCTTTTCTTAACGTAAGAACAATTATTTACTATAACTTATCAATTTTTATGTTAGAAACATATCGTACCATTTTTTGTCTACAAATATTTTTTGATTAATATAGAGAATTAACTTTTTTGGTAAAAATAAATAAAAACATTGCAGGATAGATAATTCTTAAATTACAAGTAATTAAAAATGAAAAATGTTTTTTGATCTAAATTTAAAAAAGCATATAGATAATAAAAACGTCTCATTAAGTTTTAAATCAACTCACCAAATTTATATGATTTAATAAAAATAATTAATAGGGAAGAGAATTGAAAACTGGTAACGAATAATGACCTCCTTCGAGATTAAAAAAATCAATTTCAAACTGATCCAAGAGAATAGATAAAAGATGATTTATTAATTATTAAGAATAAAAATTAAATCTTGTTATCTACCTATTTCTCGTATGTTAATTTATATTTAAAAATTTAATATTTTACATCATTAATTATTTAAATGTTATCGTTGCTTTAACATTCTTGTTAAACTTATGGAAACTTGTCTATAGAAAAAATGTAGAATTTAATTTTATTGTGAAAACGATGTTGCACACGAAACGTTATATAATTTTTAAATAAAATTATTTAATTTTTTAAGAATTTTTTTAATATTTAAAATATACATATTTAGTAGTTAAGTATTTAGTTTAAGAAAACTTATTCAATTAAAATATCAACTAAATTTTCTTTATTAAGAATATTGGAAATTATAATTTTAATTAAAAAATTATAACTTTTATATATATAAATTTCCAAATGTGTGTATATTAATAATCTTATTTAATGTATAAATGCTTTTATAAAAAATAGAATAAAAAGATAGGATAAATTCTATATTATATCACACCACGTCTCGAGGATATTAAACAAAATACACGTGGCAAATACGATTTCCGGATTGATTTTTCTCTCTCGATATTCTCTATTTTTCACTTATACTTTTTCCTGTTTTGTAATGGAGATCACCTTGTGCAGCAATGCCACAAGAGTCCTAAGGTTATCGTACGATAGCTACATTATCACACTTCACTGTCGCAATGGAACTTTTAAGCCTATTTTAGACGTTCTATAAATTTGCAGAATTCGTCGCAAAATTCTATTTCCAATTTGGTATATTGTAAACAATATTTAGAAAACATTTGCTATATTGGAATTATATATATACATATATATATATATATAATTAGAATGCGTTTTTTCTATCATTACGGATTGCTAATGTATGTATATTATGATGTACGTAGTAAACTAACATAGGGAGCTTTCTAGCAAGAGACACATATCTACACAGGAGTCATTCTATCTTTGTTCGATATTCAGTGAAAGACAAAAATAGAATGACTCCTGTGTCGATATATGTCTCTTGTGTGCTGGAAAGCTCCCGCACAAATAATAATCATATAACCAATTATCATATAAACAATTTCAAAATTTTCGTTTTTACATAATCCATATCACAAATTATTTTCACAATTATCACAGTTTGTGATAACATTATTTTAGTTCAGAAAATATGCTCTCTCGCTAATAGAATACAGCAGTGACAAATAATTTTTGTACATAACATGTGAAAAAATTATATGAAATACTATTTCTATTTGCAGATCGCTTAAACCGAATTTTTACCTCCACAGTAGAAAATGTCCACGCTGATCAGCCACGGCGACCTTGCATACGTATACATATCATAGCGCAAAAACTGGGTAACGGCATCCAAGCACGTGTTAAATTTTTGCTATAGCAGCCGCGTTTATCGCAAGAAAAACAACTTGCTCGCCGAGCCAGCATTATTAGTCGTTACAACAATTGCTCCTTTTGCTAAAATTATATATTAAGTTTCCTTCCGTTATCATTTTAATATCGAATAAATATTTTTTTAGCAGAAATAGGAAAGTAGCTAATTTAGTCAACCAATTTTAATTTATCAATTAAATCTTTTGTATTATCGTACTTTTTATGCTAGATAATAATGAAAGATACAAGGATATGTAGAAAGCTATTAAATTAATCTTTTTATAAAATGCAGCTTTTTTTATAGAAAATTTGTTAAAATCTCGATGAAACTAAAAAATTTTAATTTTTTCATAATTTTTTGTTAATTTTCAATTTTAATATAAGAAACATATTATTTTATTAATTTTATTATTTAGAAATATATCATTGTATACAGTTTTTTGTAATTATTATAAAGAATTTGTCTTGTATGTCACTATATTTTATGGAAATAATTATAAATTATAAAATCGAGAGTATTATAAATTAAATATCCAAATCATATTTATATTACATCTTTATTCAAAAAATCTTCATTTAAACCTATAACAAGAAGGATGAAAATAGAGATGTAATGATGGGAAAAGGGGATATAAGGAAAATCTTGCGACATTTTGTTTATGTGGTATAAGAATGGTTTCCCACAATATTTTAAATACTAGGCCACTTCGACCAAATTCCGATTAACTTAATCGTTGATTAAAGGGTTGCCAACATAATCGCGTCCTAAACTATATATCGCCAGAAATACAAATGGTCACACTGAATTATTTTGTCATGTTGGCAACCCTTTAATCAGCGATTAAGTTAATCGGAGTTTGGTCGAAGTGGCTAAAAATAATAATAATAACCAAACATTGTTATGTCATTTAAATTACTGACAAAAATAGAATAATGTAAAAGCCAAATTCAAAGTTAACTTAATTAATTTTATATTACTATTGACCCTCTTAATCCACGAGGTGCGGTATGTGATACGGTCCGCAATTTTCAAGATGGCAATTCATATTTTCCCACCATTTCTGTCAGACTCAATTTTTAGGATTTTAGTTTTTAAAAGATAGCAAGAAAACCATAAATGTAATTTTACAAAGATTGTAATTGAACTATAAAAGAAAAAAAATAGAAATTAAAACTCAGAACAAAATGGGGAGAGTGATAAATTGCAGTATAACATATCGGATCTCGTGGACCATACTCCACATATCGCACCTCATGGGTTAAGGGTTAATACAATACATTACGTATAGGAACACACAAAAATTAGATAAGATTAGATCAGATTATATTACACTCGCGTCCGCTGCGCCTGAAGGTGGATTAGATAAAATTCAATTTTTATTTTATAAAATAACTTTAATCCTATATTATAACATCATATATATAACATTTCATAAAATAACTTTAACATTTATATAAAAATCTCTAATTTTTTACCATATATTAATAGTAATTCAAATTAAAATTTAAAGCTATCATGCTTTGCGAATTTTTGCATTTCTTTTGCTACAAAAAAGTTGAAACAAATAGTTGAAAATAATTATTAAATCACATTGTCAAAGTTATTGAAACCAAAATATATACGTGAATGATTGCGTCAAAAAAGAAAACCGCATGTATAACGATCAAAAAGATCTCATCAGTAAGATTGATGATATCTGAACAAAGAGCATTTGTTGTAAATTCATGACCAGTATAGTCATGAGTAGTAGACACGAGTATCCAGCAAATATCTACGCGATCACGTGACTTATATGATACTGAATATTTCAGTCACAGTGATCAAATATCTAATAGTGGCACTCGAGAACCTCAACCCCTATCTTTTCTGTCTCCATCTCCGACGGATAATCCTCGAGTGATTTGTCCACACGTGTGTGTGTGCATGTACGTGTGATCGCTGTTGAGACGGTCATTTGTTCCGGGCGCGATGACAGATGACAATGAAGTAGAGATCGTGCCATGCAGGAGGGTGCGGAATCTGTTTGCCGTTCGTGCCTCAATTATTCCCGGATCATCGTTGTGTATCAGACCTGGGAACAATCGAATGCCATTATCTCTGTTGCCGTGATTAAAAAACGTTTCCGATTGCAATTAAAATAACCTGTGTTTAAATGTAAAAAATTTATAATTAACTACTCAGATAAAACACAAATTGAAACAGCGGAATCTACTTTGTCTTGGCACACGAAAAGACACTTATTGTCGTTTAATTTTATTTAAATTTTAAATTAGTCTTTTTCCTAAATTACGTCACAATAGACGAAACAGGCTAATTTAATTCTTGTTTATAATAATAAGATATTAAAAGTAAACCAATAAAGCAAACTACAAAAATAACTTCATGATCAACTTTATTAATTCCAACAAAGTAGAATATAAATATGTGATATATATTTATTTTTATTGGATTTCAAATATGCTAATTGTTCTGAGATCATTTTTCTACACAAAAAAGAGATTGTTTAAAATAATCTAGATATTAGATTCTTTCAAATAAAAAATTAAATGTCAAAATAAAAATAATAACTTAATCTTTTTTCACTATAATGGTTCATTAATTCTACTATTCCAAAAAATTCTTATATGTATTTAATGAATGAAAGATCATAAAAATTCTAAGCAAATTGTAATGCCAAATATTTTGTTAATAAACTCTAATAAAATATCTCCTTAAAAGGAGAAGAGAGGAAACATGTAGAGCTATAAAACAAGAAAATGTAAACATTCCGATTATCGAAGTGATCCCTAATAACCCTAAACTTAACATATATTTTTAAGAGATCATTGTGTTCAATCATTATTAAGTATAATTAAGTTACAATTGGTTTTATTTGTCGCTGGTGACTTGTTGAAAAATCGTGAAGGAAAGAAAATTACTCATAAACTAATTAAAATACTACATAAATTAATTTATATATATTTAATTTAAATATATTTAACGTATAAAATCGAACCTTTATATAGAGAATTCAAAAATGTCATAAATTGAAAAACGAATATGCGGACGTATAGCTTTGCTTTTCCCCGCGCATCGATCTTGAAACCTCTGACTTAACTTGAAGTAATGTAACACATGGATTCTGGAAAATCCGACAAAAATTTCAAGTCACTAGCATTTTTGAGAACATCATCTTATACAAATGTTTATATTTTACAATTTAGCAGGGGTAAGTAGTAACTAATTAAAAAGTTAAAAGTTAAAAAGTTAATAACTTTTAACTTAACTTAGTTACTATAAAGAAGACCAATAAACGATCAAATGTTAACGATATTAATAAATTTATATTTTTAACACCTTATATTTGCTCGTTTATTGGCCTTCTTTATAGTAATTGCTTAGCATAATACAAGCCATATTAACTTTCACTTATTTTAACTTACAAGGAAACACCCCGAATCCGAACTCTTCGATTTGGATGAACTTTTGTGGGTATGTAGAGTGACCCAATACATGAAAAACGGTGTGCTTCATTTGTGCCCTATCGCCCTTTAAAGGGATGATTTTCAACCTCAAAGTCAAAAGGGCGCTTCCACTTTTTCGCATATAACTCTTAAACTACAAGTAATAGAGAAAAATGTTTAGATTAAAAGTTCAATGGTAAATTAAGGTCTACAAAGTGACATAAACAAAAATTAAAAAGAAAATTTTGTATTGCAAAAAAAATTCTTCTCTTGTGTTATTTTTAAGAATTTTTGCATCTTCATAATAACAAAAGAAGGAGAGTATTTTTTTCTGAATTCAACCTTGTATATGTTTTTTACGATACATTGTTTTGTTACGCAGTTCCATGCTGTAAACTGCATGTAGCACGCACAGTTGCGCGCTTGACGCCTATATATCCTTCCTTATTCTGCATATTGATATAGACATAAAACTATAGAATTAAATTGATTAAATATAATAGATAATATAATGATATATATATATATATATATATATATATATATATATAAACAGTAATAATATAAAAATGAAAGTACATATCAGATATGTAATATCCATGTAATGTGTTTCGTACGTTTGTTACGCATCTATCTTTTATTTTATTAAATTATTATTTGCAGTAATATCTTTCGTCGCTATATTATTAGATTACGTGGAAAATACAAAAGACTAGTACAGAATGCATGCAACCGATGTATGTATATACGAGTCGTCAGTTTGTTATTAGATCCGACTAGTACGAGTTATATGTATATACGATTTTTACGGGTTACATACATATAGTAGATATCAGGACATAATTGTCATTTTCGACTATGTAAATGAAGCACACCGTTTTTCATGTATTGAGTCACTCTACATACCCACAAAAGTTCATCCAAATCGAAGAGTTCGGGTTCAGGGTGTTTCCTTGTTAGTTAATTTTAAATAAGTTCATTTTCAACTTCAACTAGTTATTTTTATATAAAAGATATTAACTTTTTTATTAAGTTAAAAATTTATCTATATGAAAGAAAACAATTATAAAAGAAAAAATACATTCCCACATAAAAACAATATATATATATATATATATATATATATATATATATATCTTTGTTATTTCATATAAACTTGATTTACAAATAGAATATTAAATTTATTTGATAATCCATATTATAATTGCTTTAAATGATCTAACTTTAAAAAGTTACGACATTCTAATTTAATATAAATAATGTTTTTCAAAATTAACTTTTAATTTAACTTAAGTTAATTTAATTTTAACGTAACTTTTAACTGAGTTAGTTTTTTGTTTATATAACTTTTAATATAACTAAATTAATTTTAGAAGCTATTAAAAGAAAATATTAACTTACCCAACCCTGCAATTTAGCAAGCACGTGTAAATTTTGATTTTATAATTATATTCTCGGATGTCTAGCATTTACCTAAAAGAGCATTTGATGGGAAATATAAATTTTTAAAAAAGATAAATTTATCTAGCTGGGCCTGAGAGATTCAATGTGTATACAAAAATATAGCATGTAGTCCTAGGTTTAAGTTTGACTAAATAATTGGCAAAAAAAATGTTCATCATTTTCAATGACTTAATTTACAATTTTCTCACAATGCAATAGACACAATATTTAATCATAGAAATTTTATTAACTTTAATCTTCATAACAAATTCCTTTCAATCGAAAATTCTAGCGATATTCTCAATTCTAATTTAAAATAAAGATTTTCCAACGTCCTGTGCCACATCTGTAACGTAATAATGTAATAAAGTATATTAAAATAACAATTTTTAACAACTTTGACTTTAAATTTTTTAACATTGTAATATGATTTTAACACTTTCGCAGCCGGGGATTCTAGCGCGCGATCTAAAACTAGGAGCTACGTCCAATTTAAAATCTATAGCTGGTTGCCGTAGAGTTCTGACTCTTAAAATGAGAACAAAAATGAAAAAATTGCTTTATAATATCATGCTTGTAACCACTTGTTGTTTAAAATTGAAAGAAATTTACACGTTACAAATCTATAAATATAAAAAATTTTAAATTTGTAAATATGGAAATAGTCAAATTTAAAAAACGTTTAAAAGGACACCACACTATTTGCGCGTAAAATAGGTCCCGACCGATTTTTTTCAAATTTTGTATACGCAATTAGATGTATCATTAGGTAGATCAACCACATAAAAGATTTTTTTTTTAAATCACTTTTTCGAGGTGTTGAAGCGATATACCTGATAATGATGCAGAGTCCGTATTATACAATATTTAGTGGTTTGCATTGGAAATCATTCTTGTAAAAAAAGAAAGAGATGTAACGATATCTAGAATTATATATATTCTTGATTTTTGAAGGTTTCTCGATACTTTATTTGATCAAAAAACTCATATTCGAGAAGTACTGCTGTATAAAGTTTTTTATATAAAAAGTTTAGGGAATAAAAAAATAGAAAATTACAAAAAAACAAAATTCAAACAAAAAAATATTAATATATGGGGCCAAGTAATCGGCACGTCCTCGTCGTTGGCCCTGGATAATCATTCGTATCATACAGATTGGAGAATTAACTGAGTCTGAGTAACATACAATCAAACTATTGTAATATTTTGTATGGCAATATATAATTAACCCATAACGATTGACATAGAAAACGATATGATTTTAACTTTGTCATCAAAGCACTTCTCGAATATGAGTTTTTTTGTCAAATATCGAGAAACCTACCAAAATTGAGAATATATATAATTCGAGATATTGTTACATCTCTTTCTTTTTTTACAAGAATGATTTCCAATGCAAACCACAAAATATCGTATAATACGGACTCTGCATCATTATCAGGTATATCGCTTCAAAACCTCGAAGGTGATTTTTTTGAAAAATCTTTTATGTGGTTGATCTACCTAATGATACATCTAATTGTATACAAAATTTGAAAAAAATCGGTCGGGACCTATTTTACGCGCAAATAGTGCGGTGTCCTTTGTTAAATATATTTTTTTTTTAAATAATGAAATACTTTTAAACAAAGATTGATAGATAGATATACTTTTATATGAAAATAAAATTTAATATCTCTTTTTATATGATAAATTTTAAAACATTTGCCTTTACATAAAGGAACCCTATAAATATAAAATGACGTTAAATTACGTCAACGACTACAAATGTATTACATATTGGGATTGTATTCAGAATAAAGGAAAAGTTTGGAAACTTATTATTCTCTGTGGATTGTGAAAAAAGATTTGAATTTTTTATTGAATTATGTAAAATCATCATTTTGTTTTATTTTTCGCGTTATCGTAACAACTTGTGTGTATTAAAGTAGAGCTACAATTTAATTGCAATTTTTGTGCTAATTTTCGTGTTGCCTATTTCGCCTATTTTGCCTTGCCTTTGTCGCATGCGTTTTAGCGCTTTAATAAGATATGACGTGCTTTACACTGAGAAAAAAGTGTTTAGTATTTATGACTATAATTGCATAGTAAAATAATTATCAACGAAAATTAATAAGGCATATTGAGCCACGCTAGATATTAGTGCCAATGATAACATAGAATAAAAATCAAATATAAAATTTAATATCAGACGTTTCGACCTTTAATTAGGTTATCTTCAGTGTAATCAAAGAACAAAAACAAATTAGGTCGTCATAATGATTAAATTAAACACAAACATAAATTAAAATAGCACGCATACTGTATAAAGGTGTCCTTGTGGCGGTGTTGAAAATGTCACAAAAGAATGCCGATAGATATGAAGTCGATAATAAAAGAGATATAATTCCATATATTCCGATGTCGATAGGCAGGATGTCATCGTGTCAATTTTATAAAAAGGGAGAACTGAACCATCAGCAATGGAATCGTATAAGTCGGAGAGCTATTTGCTATGTGTCTTGCAGTTAATGATTTGAAAATGACTCATTTGAAAATGACTCAATTCTCCCTTTTTATAAAATTGACACGATGACATCTTGCGCTATCGACAACGGAATATATGGAATTATATCTCTTTTATTATCGACTTCATATCTATGGGCATTCTTTTGTGAAATTTTCAAAACCGCCACAAGGACACCTTTATACAGTATGCGTCCGATTTTAATTTATGTTTGTATTTAATTTAATCATTATGACAACCTAATTTGTTTTTGTTCTTTGATTACACTAAAGATGACCTAATTAAAGGTCGAAATGTCTGATATTAAATTTTAAATTTGATTTTGCTTCCTCATAGAGGAAGCTTTGTTTTTGTGAAAAAATTTTTTTTCAGTTTTTAATGCCAATGTGTTTAGAATGTTTTAAAACGTCGAAAATTTACATTTTTACAAAATGTGTGTGTGTGCGTGTGTGCGCGCGCGCGCGCGCGTGTGTGTGTGTGTGTGTGTGTGTGTGTGTGTGTGTGTGTGTGTGTGTGTGTGTGTAGCACGGATTGGATGTTTGTGGATACTGTAACTTCCGCAAATTTGAAGATATTGGGTTGCTTTTTTTTTTAATCGAAAGAGAATTTTTTAAGGAAGGTTCCTATTGAATTGCCCAATAATCGGTAAAGGGATTCTTTTTTTATAAAATTTTGAATTTTTTGAGAAATGTCCGTGATTGCTGTAACTTCCGCAAATTTGGAGATATCAGGTTGAATTTTTTTTTAATCGAAAGAGAATCATTAATGGAAGGTTCCTATTGAATTGTGCGATGATCGGTAAAGGGGTTCTTTTTTAAGAAAATTTTCAATTTTTTGAGAAATGTCCGTGGTTGCTCTAACTTCCGCAAATGTGGAGATATCGAGCTTAATTTTTTTTAATTGATAGAGTATCGTTAAAAGAAGGTTGGTATTGAATTTGGGGCCAAATTATTTGTAAAAGTTTAAAAAAAAGTGTGCAAATTAGAAATTTGCACAGTGCTTTCTCATCAATTTAAAACGGGTCAAATTAAGAAGAGGCACATTATCGACATTTTAGTTGGTTCACAAAGCTTCCTCTATGAGGAAGCCAAACTAAAAAAAAAAAAGAAATAAAAAACTTCCACATAGAGGAAGCTTTGTGAACCAACTACAATGTTGATGATGCATTGTGCCTTCTTAATTTGACCTCCTTTAAATTGATGGGGAAGCACTGTGCAAATTTCTAATTTGCACACTTTTTATTCTATGTTATGATTGGCACTAATATCTAGCCTGGCTCACTATGCCTTATTAATTTTCGTTAATTTTAAATCTTTTGAGCCTTATACATTACCTTTATTTAATTTTAAAATAATTATGATTAGGAGGTCCTTTTTTATTGTTAATACTGCTCTATACTGTTAGTAATAATAACTTTATTTGCATAGTTTTGCCAATCTTGATTAAAAATTATAAAAATATAGTTGGCGCTGAAAATAACTATAAATTATAATTATTGCAACCATTATTTTTTTCTCTCAGTGTAAGAATAATTGCACCACAAGTGCAATAGGATAATATCTTTCAAAGATAAGGTAATTGTCCCTATTTGTGACCATGACCCTATTTGTGACCACTCGCAGAAATTTATTAAGTTAATCAAAACTTTTAAGTAATTCATCTTCGAAAAGAATATTCATCATGTTTGGCGATTAATGAGCCACGATTTGATATATGGTTTCAGTGATATTTGACTAACAAATATTCGTGAAAATG
>NJRL01000274.1:0-10046 GCA_003063815.1 Aphaenogaster rudis | reverse complement strand
AACCATGGAATTATCTTTATCTTATCTGAGATACATGCGCGTATGTCTTATTTAATCTGTATCTAAATTATTTCAAGTTATCTAAGCGCAACACTGGTTATTATCAGTGCGACCGAGTACTTTGCGAGAAAGCGCGCTCCCGCGCGCGCAGCAACCAAGTGGTGACGAGCTGCCGGCTTATAGGCTACGCGGTCACCACAATTTTATTTATATGGCTTATTTATCGTGATTAGTATTATTAACCTCTACAGGACTGGCCTCTTTTTGGATGACTTTTTTAGTTTTAGTGCTAGAACATTTTTGTCCTTGTCAGTAGGTTGAACTACGAAAAAGACGGGGCCACTCGAGCGCCTAATATTAGGCTTCCGGGAGACAAAATTTTTACGGGTCATTTTTTTGCTGTATTTGAATGTTATATTATTGTTTATTGTCAAAATGATTGTTTAACGTCATTTGCAATAAAAAAAAATTTGTTGAAAAACGTATATAAACATAATTATGTCGTACTTTGTGAGGTATGAAGCAGTAAAAAGTTATTATACAAAGTAATATCAATGTATTTCGAAATAAATGCACAATGTGTGAAATAAGTAATTTTAGCCAAACGAATAGTGTTTTCGGTATTCTGTGAATACCACTGGTGAATACCGGTAAATCTAATAATTTTGCCTTGTGTGATAAATTTTGAAACATGATATAACGCAAAGAGGCACGTCGCAATCAGGGCATATTGCTGTCGATCGCTTTACATGTACGACTAATGGCGTATCTTTGATTACAAGCCTTTAGTTTTTACAATACTATTTTACACTATCGTGAAAAAATATTGTCTTTACGTGTGTGCAGCCGTTAGAAAGCGTTTGCCGGCGCGCCAGCCACCGCGTTAGGGCTCACATCCACTCCTCCACTCCGGAGTCGCAGCTATTGAAGTATCGAGATAGACAATCATTTTTTTAAGAAACTTTAATACTGTTAAGCTCATAAATACAATAAAATTAGTTTGAATCGCCAGAAACCTAAAATTAGGCTTCCGGTCCCGGAGAGGTTAACACTAATCGTGACTAATATATATAAACACTATACTAATCGTGATTAATATACAGGGTGTATCTGAAATGATGCACTATACTTTAGGAGCGTATTCTAGAGGTCAAAATAAGACTTTTTTTCTTATAAACATGGGTCCGCAAATGAACCCCGCTCCGAGCTAAAATTCGATTATTAATATTTTCGAGCATTAATATTTTCATGATATACGTTTTTATTTTTTTATTTTAGTGGCTTACTTTACTTCATAATTTACTGGGCTATACCAAATTTCAACCTTCTGCCTTTTTTTCTGAAATACAGCCAATTTTCAATTTTTTCCCTAAACTTTAGGGGCCTTTAGCTCGGAGGGGGGTTCATTTGCGGACCCATGTTTATAAGAAAAAAAGTCTTATTTTGACCTCTAGAATACGCTCCTAAAGTATAGTGCATCATTTCAGATACACCCTGTATATAATTTTTGACCAGACACGTAAATATGCTACAAATTACATCAATTAGTACTTGTTTATCTTTTAATATGCTTTCATGATTAAGCAAATTGATTGTACGCTATGTTATTTCATTTTCTGTATTATAAATTATTAAGATGTACTAAAAATGATATATCAATAGACAAATTAAAACGTTGCAAAACAGTTAAGTATTAAACAATTTTCAGTTATTAGAACTTCAGTTATTAAATCTTACATATATCTTTAATCCTTGGGAGACTAATGGTACGTACCGTTTGGAAGACTGTGGCTGAATCATTCTTGACTCCTACTCTATTAAATAATTAAAAAATCTCTCCGCGTATAAATATAGTACAAAACAAGAAAAAGCAGCAGTTTTCAAGTTAGACTTTTGACACCTTTGCGATGTAAAGGGGATGTATAAATAATCTTCGAAAGTCAACGAATACCCTTTGAGTCTCGAGTAACCCAGCCCCACCGCAAGAGTTAATACATTCTTCATAATCCTTCATCATTCAATAGTAAGTATAACAATTATATGCCTTGACATTTAAAATATTTTACTGTAATGTTTAAAATATATTTAAAATATTATTAAAATAATTCTAATTAAAGTAATGTTTGCTAGAAAACTTAATTGGTTTGTTATTTTGCAAGAGAAATAACAAGAAAATTATATGTATAAAATAAAATTAATAAAGATAATAAATACTTATTTTACTTTACAAAAGAATGTTCGAGTATCATGTATTAAATGCAATTTCAAGAATAGGTAGTAGTACAAATTAGAAATATAGACACTTTTAAAATACAATCAATTATCAATTATCAACATAAGCAAATGAAATTTATTTATCCTTTAAACAAATAAGATTTGCGTATGTAAGTAATTATTCGTGGTAAATATTATTATTATATTATCGTATTATTATTAATAGTATTATTAAATACACATACATAATTACCAGAGTTGGAAATTACATTATTATTAAGTATTATATAATGCAATAGTTACAGCACGTGGGAATTCTAATCGTGTTTACTTCGCATGATACAGATTATAAAAAGTACAGCGGTTAATATGCGCGCGTGCATGAGGTCAAATTGGTTATATAATTCGGGTCTTTAATCGCCTCTATAATACAACATCGATTCGTGATTTAATCTCGGCCACTGAGATTACATGTCATCATTGAACTTCGAATCAGAACATTGTAACACATTTGCAGAGATAAAGAGTTGCATGCATCAAAAGGTTATCACGAGAAGACTTTAAAATATTCTAATTTTTTGCATTTATTATACACAACATTATCGTAAACGGTCGTTTCTCCTCGTGATTTCAAATTTCTGATCTGAGAGCTATTTATAACTGAACTGCATACAAAATATATCAATCAATTTTAAATTAATGTGTAATACAATATTACGATTTACCTCGTTTGCACAAAAACATTTCAAAGTACAATATACGTACATATAACATACGGATGTGCGCGCATGTACATTACCGCTCAAAAATATTTGCCCATTCCAATTTCTACATGAATTTTTTTTATATGTTTAATTTCTATTCTTATTCTGTGTTATATTCTCTTTATATATCTGTACTTTAGAGGTAAAGAATCGTATATCCATTACTATAGACAAAACAGGGTTTAAAGTTTTAAATAAGGAAAAGTGATCGTATTTTTTTTAGATATAAAATAAAAGTAGCGATTTAATTTTTTGAATATTTATTAAAGCAATGAAATTGACATGTTTTTTTATTTTGATTTGTTTCTTTGTTTTTTACCTATATATAAACATTTTCAGTACAACTTTTTCTAAAACTCAATTTTGACAAAAAGTGGACAAACGATCCTTTACCTCTGAGTACAGATATATACGAGGGGCGTTCACATCAAACCAGGACTTGTAGTCTCACGAGCATAAGGGAAGAAAAGTCCCCGTTTGACGTGAACGCCCCTCGTAGAATGAAAAATTTTGATCTATTAAACATTATTATTACATTCAATATCCACTCTTAAAATTGTTCATTAATCTTTTGAATTTCTATCATTCAATTAAGGAAGATAAAAGGCAAATACTTTTGAACGGTAGTGTATGTATGTGTGTATCATTATTTACGATATATGAGTATATCATTATTTATTTCTACAAACTATAAAAATATGAATAAAAATATATGCAATGTCTTATTATAAAAAAATAATTTATATTAAAAATAGTTTGTAATATAATATAGAGTAAATAATACGCAAAATACAGAGTCTTCATCTTTTTAAGAAAGGTTTACACGAAAACTCGATAAACTTTGACTCGCTAATATAGACATAGGAATGAATTGAATACAAAATCCTTTTGTGAGTTATTTATACTATACATTTAGATTTATACTATAAAAAGCTATTTGCAAAGTTAAAAAATATTAACATATGAAACTGCTGCGGTCTAACCCATCGCGCGGTGTAAATCGCACGGAGATGTGGTTTTGCAGAGATTGCGGGTGATCTAATTGGCATATTTAATCTAATCAAACAGCATTATGTTTCGGAAGCTTTTCACTACAGAATGAACTAGAATAAAAAAAATCCGGTAAAAATTAACAAAATGGCAGCAAAAAATACAAAAAATTAAAGAGTGCTTTTTATTGTTATATAATGTTAATAAATAACAGTATATAGTTGACTGTAGTCAGTTCTGTAGAAAATTTAAAGCTGTTTAATTTAAAAAATTTAATGCTGTTTAATTTAAAAATTTAATGCTGTTTAATTTAAAAAAAGAATACATCTCGATATCTATGTTCGTTCTCGAGTTCCCTGCAAAACCGTTGAAAAACATGGTTTTGAGAAAATCATATTTAAAGTTTTAATATACATAGTTTCTCAGGGTGAAATATTTAACCTACCTCAATTAAAAACTCCGGGGAAATACTTCTGAAGAATCATGCTATCTGAAAATGCAAAAAACTGAAAATCGTTTTTTTCTGCACAAAAAATGCCAGTAAATGCGCAACAAAATTGCCAACCAACCCCCGCTGCAGAAGTCACCCTTAGAGAGAGTTAGAACTGTGAAAATGACATAAGATCAATTAAAAATATTCTAGGACGTTCATCCCCCTCTAAGGGTGGTTTTTGGGTGGTCTGGTAATTTTTTCTACTATCTTTAATATTCCCTATGCCTGTCCATAACAGAAATTTACCTACAATTAAAGAAATTCTTTCGAATAACTGTTTTCCTACACAAGTTATTAATAAATATGTCAATGTTAGACTCGGAGAATTACGGAAACGCAATATGACTGATAATAATATGACTGATAACGATACGACTCGTGATCCTAACAATTTTATGACAGTTCCTTATATTAGAGGCCTTAGTGACAGTATTGACCGCACAATGAGGGGTGTTAATTTTAAGACACTTCTCACTGTCCCTAAGAAATTAAATTGTTTAATAAAGAAAGGTAAAGATAGGCTGTCTGATCTCAAACAAACTGAGCTGGTATATAGGATTGACTGCACAGACTGTGATGCATGTTACATCGGACAAACTAAGAGGCATTTAGAGACACGTATCAAGGAACATCAAGTAGATATTAGAAAACACGACAGTAACCATTCGGTTGTTACGAAACACCGCCTCACCCATAATCATGATTTTAATTGGCTTAAACCAAGAATTTTGTATAAAGAAAGTCATCGGAAAAAAAGGGAGATTTCTGAAATGTTCTTCATTAAAAAACATAAGTGTACGGTTAACATGCATAGGGATACGGAAAATTTATCTGACATATATGAACGTGTTATCAATTCTACATAGTTTATGCCTTTGATTCGGTTTGTTCTTTAGTGATTTTCGGAACACGTCTTGTTTGTTTAATTGTCACTTTGTTTGTCTTTCCCCTTTAGTGTGACTTTGACCATGATTTGCTTTGGTTATACTAAATACGTTGGTCTAACTGTTTCAATTTCATATTCTCACGTTTACTTTTTATCATTTGACGCGCAAAACCATGTAAGTTTCTCAGTCTTAATATGGACCTTTCATTTAATTTATTAATATATATATATTTTTTTTCTTCTTTTTTATTATATTACTATTTTAATTTATGGTCATTGTCTTTATGCGTTGTTTTACTTTCTCATTTTCTAGCTTATGTACGCACGATGGTGCTAGGAATCAGTATCTTGCGATTATGATGGTTTTATGTATGTATCTGCTGTATATTATTCACTTGATAAGGGCCTGATGTGGGTCGAAACGTTGTGATTAATAAATCTTTGTGGCCAGTTACGTCGTTTTTTAAATATTTTTGATTTACCTACAATCTTGATGGGTGGAAGATAAATTTGTCCTGTTTTATGCTATAATTGCGTAACAGAGTTTCATCCCCCTCTAAGGGTGACTTCCACAAAGTTGTACACACATGAATATTTTGCTTTCTTAAAATCAAGACAAAGATTCAAGCTTTAATTTGAGACCTTTTCTGTGTCCAGCACGTCTGGTTCATGCATTATAAATTTTCTAAAATGGCTAAAAACACGGTTTTAGGGAATTTCAATCCCTATTTACTTAAAAACCTGTTGTGATAGACTATTTTTGGGGTCGGATTTACTAAAGAACGATTCATCAATCCAAGTGTACATGAAATTTGTTAAAAAATGTAACACTGTGTTAATGTTTCGAAAATACACAGCAATAATGGTTAAACAAAAAAATCTTGACATCGTCGCATTCATAACCATGAGATGATCAGATTAACGAAAGCTTTGAAAAATGCTCGCAAAAGAAAACCGCGAAGCTGTTTCGGCAACCCCCGTCGCGTATAAGGTGAGAACAAGACGAGCAGTACGAATCGAGATAGAGGCAAAAGGGTTGGACGAATAAACATTGTTAATTTGCACATGAAAACCCGCTTCGACCCCGACTAAAAGCCAAAGGGTCAACATTACCAGGGTTACGTGTATGCACGGTAAATAGTCTGCGCTCCTCTCTACGCCCCGGTACACGCTCGTCGGACCGGCGCTGAGTTTTCAGTCGGTTGTGGTCGACGGGCCGCCCCCTCTACCTAATTGTCTAATTGGCAAATAAATCCCATTGTTTTCCGATTGCACGATCGATACCACTTGGTTTAACGCGACCGTTCTTTCAAGTATCCAGTATGGCGCGAACCCCGCTCGGGTACTTCTAAACGCTTTTGTCGGTCGAACGAATCAAGATGGATCCGTGCGGTTAAATACTTGACACTGGGAGTATCACCGCACATACATGGGTATTATGCGTGTGCACATACATGGGTATTATGCGTTTGCCAAAAAAAGCAAAGAGCAAAGGACACCAAAGGATGCTCTCAAGCTTAAGCCTTCTGTTTCCTTATTGCAACATATTCAAATACGATGTCAAAAGCGAATGATTTTATTAGATTGTTGCATATGAAACGGCAATCTTTTTACTAAAATTTTAAACCATTTTTTAAAATAATTTTATTTTAGTAAAGTTATTAACCAAAGACCAATTGGAGAATTCAATACACTCTTCTCAATGCGACTCGAGTGGATTTATGCCTCTATTATAAAAATCCAAGTTTCTAGAACCGACGAATTCCTCGAAGACAGTGTACTATTTCGTTGCTAAACATTTTTTACACTGGAACATAGTCCAGATCTCGAGTTTGAAGATATGATAATCAATGGTAAGTCCGAAAAAGAAGAAAAAGAAGAATATTAGACTTAAAGGCCATAGCCGACTAAGGTGCGTCAAAAGTGCCCCTGGCTGAAAAAAATTCAGCATAAACTTAGTTCACTGAGCACAGTGAATAGTCACTGATGTGGCATACTTTGCACTAATTCAGATTTAGAGAGTAAAGTTCATAGTGATACCTTTCGAGTCCACTCACGAAAATTTTTTGATAGAACCATAGACATAGTATATCTAGACCGAGCGTTTGCCTTTATTTGAGGAGTGGGGGTAGAGCGCACGTAGAAAAGGATGCACTCTATTTTGTGCCCCTTCTCTCTTAAAGTCAATCAGTGAAAATATCGCTGATTGAATTAGTAAAACAGTACGTCACCGACAATCAGTGAATATTTACTGCTATTTAGTAAAAATACTCCCACCTTGGGTCTCTGTCTTACATTTGACTGATTTTAGCCAGTGGAAGTAATATTTCACTGCAAAATCAGTAGACCGCGAGCCAATAAGAACTTAGTTTGTTTCTGGGCGACACTTTTCTTTTGTTTACGGCGCCCGCGACTGCGCCGCAGCTAGTGATACCACTCTCTAAATCTGAATCAGTGCAAAGTATGCCACATCAGTGACTATGCACTGTGCTCAGTGAACTTAGTTCACTGAGGACAGTGAATAGTCACTGATCTGGCATACTTTGCACTGATTCAGATTTAGAGAGCAGTTCAACACGTTTCTCGCTGCTAGAGTGAGCAGTGTTGGGTATCATATCAGTGAAAATATCAATAAAAAATATTAAATATAAGAAGGGAATATATATAAATATATATAAGGTGGTAGATGCTTAAGAGCAAACAGCGAGATCATAACGGAATCATGGTCAATTGTGTTATTAGAAGTGATTACATATCATATTTCTTCAACCACCTCGTTCGCAAATCCATCCGCAACGATTGATGGCATTTGGTAAGTTCAACAACGCTCTTATGCGGCTATAAATTAGTGTGACATATTTCATTATCGTGACTTTTCCGCTATTCTTGTAATGATTTGTGTACTACGTAGTAGTCGCTGACACGTAAACTTTTCTTTCTATCTTTAATATTTATTTCTCAATTTTATTATATTTTAGACTGAAATGGATAAAATAAAAAATTTGTCTATTAAAGCACTAGGAGCAAAAATCGAGCAAATGCAAATGCATTACATCAGCAACTGAGACCATTAGTTCATATTCACTGTTGTAGTAGTTAAGATCTACTGATCTAAGTAGTACATATCACTGATTTTACTGTGCATAACAACTGTTTTCAGCAGTCAGATATCACTGATGGAAATAGTGGTTGCAATGAACTGATTCTATTAGTAGTATTTTACTGATTTGCAGTGCTATACTTATAACTATGATCATCAGTGACTATTCACTGCTTTTCAGTTATAATACACTGATTGACTTTAAGAGAGTTCGTTCTCTCTCGCTCGCACATGCATACAAAACGTATGAGGGAAAACGGAACAGAGTGAGTCCTTTTCTACGTGCACCTCTACCCCCACTCCTTAACACTTGGTCTAGATATACTATGTCTATGGATAGAACATTCATGTGTGTTGATATCTCTAACATATATTTTCTTCAAATTTTTAAAATTGGTTCAAAATTACTTCATAGGGGGATGCGGGGGCCTTAGGCCCCCCCACCCGCACCCCCCTCGATGGGTGGAATTCGCTTCGCGTGGAATGTTGCTTCATACGTTTATATTGTCAACTTTTTTGTTAATAACTTTTTAACTTTTTGAAAGTCAAGGTCAACATCAAGGTCAGTCAGAAGTCATTTGGGGTTGACTGTGTAAAAGGAAATATTTACCAAAATCGGTATATTTCTCGAACTTTTTTGTTAATAACTTTTTAATAAACAACGAGCGATGGCTAAAATCTTCTGAAGGTCACTCAGGAGGGTGACCTTGACAACATATATCAAGGTCATTGAAATCGGTCAGATCGCCCCTAAAGTAAATAATTACCTTATAAACATTGTCCATATCTTCTGTTCGAAATTTTTCTATAACTCTAGTTCCATGTTATCTATTCCAGTTGTGTGTATTTTCTAAATTGCATTAATATTGCAAATAGCTTGTGCTGCACCATGTCTAAACTCGTATAAAATAATACACACATTTACTTCTAATCCATTTTTCACATTAAAACGGCCACTTTGTTTTAAGCTAACATTTTTCCGCAAAATAGTCAAAATATTCTGTTATACTTTTAATAAATATTATCATCGAATAAAAATGGTGATATACAAAAAAATCTAATTTATTCTGTATAGTGCAAAGAAAAAATTCACATAATAATTCACATGATAAATTCACAATGATATTCACATAATAAATTTCTCATTTCTAATGCTACATTAATATGACTTCATTTTTACTTACAAAATAGAAATGTTAATTTGCAAAAACGAATATCTATTTCCATACACATTTTGTCATCACGTATATCTGCTCATTTAAAATGAGATACTTTCAAGAGTTTCAAGTCAAATATATTATATTCATGTATCACAATTGTTGGTTAAAAAACAATAATTTTTGTATTGGTTATTTCAAAATTGAGTAGTTTCTTTCTCTCTAAATCTGAATCAGTGGAAAAGTTACTGATTGCATCAGTGACGTCTTGCATCGCTATTGAATCAGTAAAACAGGGCCGAACGCGCTGCGCAATTAATCAGCGAGAACGGCAAAGCTTACTGATTCGTCAGTAAGCTTCAGGGTTAGGAAGTAACTCGTTACTTGTAACGAAGTTACAGTTACAGTTACTTTTTTCGGTACTCTCTAAATCTGAATCAGT
>NJRL01000273.1:336968-350770 GCA_003063815.1 Aphaenogaster rudis | reverse complement strand
AAGTAGTTCATTAAATTGTATTATTATTAGACCCAATGTCTGCATTTTTAAACCAATAATTCAATCATTGTTTTAATAATCCAAATATTGGGTCTATTAATAGTACAATTGAATGAACTACTTGTGTAGTTCATTCAATTTTTGGCACCCCGTGATACCACTTTAATTGAAGCAACAGCTTTTTTTTTTAGTGCATTTTGAGTTTACGAAGTCAATACTTTGAAAGTCACAATCTCGCTTTGTTATTTAGGAAAATTTTGTCTCCAATTTATTTAAAAAATTCTTAATTTAGATTAATTTAATGGAAATAAAAGACAATGAGTATTTTTAATTTTCTTCTTTATTTGTGATTTTTGTGTTTACGAAGTCAATAATTTAAAAGTCACAATCTCACTTTGTTATCAAGGAAAAAAAAATTTTGTCTTCAATTTATTTAAAAGTTTTTTCAATTCAAATTAATTCAATAGAAATATAAAAAAAATGATTTAGTATCTGTAATTCTTTATTTTATTTGTGACTTTCAAGGTTATGAAGTCAGTATATTAAAAACCACGCTCTCAGTACGTTGTTTATGAAAATTTCGTCTCCAATTTATTAAAAAATTCTTTAATTCAAATTAATTCAATAGAAATATTTTTAAAAGACACAATCACTTAGTATCTTTAACTTTTCTCATTATTTGTAACCTTTAAATTTGCAAAGTAGATCAGTTAAATGAACGCGCATTTCGGATGGAATAAGAGCTTGCTGGAAATCTCGATTTTAATTGAATTTAATTGCGCTCGAGCGAAGTGCGAATCCCGCGGAAAGTCGACGATGCGAGGCACGAGAAGTATCTCGCGGCGAGCGTCACGTTAGACGTGTATTTCTCGGGACAAGATCTGTCGAGGATCTCGTGCGAGCCGAGAGACAAGATACGATCGGAGGAGGAAAATTCTACCTGCCTCCGCGATTGATTCGCATTCCGCTTGTATTCCGTATTATTGTTAGAGAATAACGGGACTCCCTCGGAATCCCGGCACGAATCCGCTCGAGAGGCGGCTCGAATTAGACGACATCGCGGGAATAACACGACGTCGCAATTATGATTCGCGATGATTTTTCTTCCGGCGTTTCCCTCTCGAATCGCGAATTCGACATTGTTTTCGCGCATCCGCTCGGAGGCTGCCGCGTTTCGCCGAAGCGCGCACCGTCGCCTGGTGTTTGTTTTCATCTCGTCGTTTATTCGCGGAATTTTTGAAACGAACCTTCCCGATGGATATTCTCTCTCTCGTTCGCATATTTTCGGCCGCGACGTATAAAATCCTCCTCGAGATGTGCGCGCGATAATTTCGCAAGTTAAATTTCATTTGTGTTCATGGACGCTCTTACAATTTTTTTCGAATCTGTGAAGTTAACCACGACATTTTACTAATATAAAAAAAACAATTAGAGTTCCAGTAGCACTTTTCGTAGTTCTACAATTCCATATAAAAATTTTAAAAAGTTCCGCATTTTTTATAGCAAAAAATAAAAAATGAAAAAATGTGCTAACTTCGCGAATCTAGTATGACACCGCCCCCTCTAAGGTACAAGAAAACAATAAATATTAACATGTTTGGCAACATTTCCCGTTAGTCCTACTCGAGTTCCACCATTGTGTGTAATTTGAAAACAAAATTCCAACAATTACCAATTTTTCATACACTTTATATATTACATCCAGCACGACACTTGCGGACAAAGTGCCGTGCTGATTATTTCCTGCGGTTCTAGCGACAGTTCCCCTTAGTTCTAGCAGAGTTCTATGTTTTGCAGTCATTTTTAAGCAGAGTTCTGGCGGCCACATATTTTAAAATAATTTTTTAATCTTTGGAGGCAGCACGACATCTGGAGTAAAAGTGTCGTACTGGATGTAATATTTAAAGTGTATGAGAAATTGGTAATTGTTGGAATTTTGTTTTCAAATTACACACAATGGTGGAACTCGAGTAGAACTAACGGGAACTGTTGCCAAATATGTTAATATTTATTGTTTTCTTGAATCTTTGAGAGAGTGGTGTCGTGCTAGATTCACGAAGTTAGCACATTTTTTCATTTTTGGTTTTTGCTATAAAAATGCGGAACTTTTTTTTAATAAGGAACTGTAGAACTATTAAAAGTGCTACTGGAACTCTAATTGTTTTTTTATATTAGTAGAATGTCGTGCTAACTTCACAGATCCACTTTTTTTTCAAGGGGGGCAGAGTATAAACTTGGGGATACCATTTTTGTTCAGGTTGTGAAGGACTGAGGTGTTAAGAAATAAGATACCAAATGAAGTAATTTGGTATAAATAAAACGATAAAAAATAATTATTCAGAAAAGGCAAATTTTAATCATAAAATTCTAAATTAAAAAATTAAAATCCAGGAGGGACATATGTTTTTCCTTGCCCCTCCCCCATGCTGTGTTCCAAAATTCATTGCAGGGTTGCAAATTTATGGCATACGTCACGTGCACTATAGATTGTTAGCACTGGCAGTGAGTTTTGGAATATAGTCTTTGTCTCGCGAGGTAGATTCCGTTTGATTTCGCGAGATACACTCGTCTGATTTGAACTTAAGTGTGCAGCCAGCTCCTCTCACACTCGTATTTTTTTCAGATTATTATCCGAGGAGTTGTCTCTCCTACGAAACCGCCGAGCGATCGAATATCCCTTCGTTCGCCGAAACGTCAAAACAATGCTTCAGCAATCCTTCCCCAGATCGTGAATTCGGGCCAACTGACGCGTGGCCCCGATATATTGTTTATAAAACACGCGTTGCAGAAATACGCCTACGTCGTTCGCGAGGTGGGTTTAACGTTTACGCGCGTGACTGACGGCGAGGATCGCACCGGCCCGTGACGAGGCCGTTAAAATCACGCGGATGATAGTTTAATTCGTCGCAGAGGCGGCACGCGATTCGCTCCGCGAAAATATTTGCGTTCACCGAGGCTCTCTCGCCTCGAGTGATGAGCGTCTCGAAACGCGGCGCGAATATTTCCGGATGTCGTGTAATATCGCACCAACGTTGAGGCGTTTAAATATTACATGCAAAACCGATCTTGCATCATCGTGCATTACGATGAACATTTATAATGATGTAATTGTTAGAGAATTTACTTATCAAAGTGTTCGTCGTGAATCCGATAGGGATGTTACCATTTTTATTGCCAAGCACTCTGCATATGAATCAGATTTTTGAAAACGCAACTAAGAATATCATGAGGATATGATAAATTATAATATTAATTTAGTATCACGATCACTTAAATTTGAGTTTACCGCTTGTGAAAAGTAAGGAATATAAAAGAAAAGTAAAGTATTATATATAAATCTAAAAAGGAAATATTGATATTTCTATATATATTGGATATTTTTAAATATATTTTAAAGAATATATTTCAGAAGAGAATATATTTGATATTTCTGGAATAAAACTTTTATTTAACTTTTATTTCCTCATGATGTTCGTATATCATGCATGGACAAAGATGCGATATGAGCGATAGGAATAAGTATTAGCGAGCGCGTATCTTCGTTGATATCGTAAGAAAATTGCAAAGTAGGAATAAATATTTATAAATGCGCGCATACCTTTGGCGGCGACGGCGACGACGACGATGTCTGATTACGAAAATAAATTTTACAAATGTGAATCTCCAGACACATAAAAGGCGCTCGAAAATTACAACGCGTAATTGCGGTGGGCACGGTTACAAGGTTACGTGATCGTTCGTCCGACCGATAATAACGGGTCGTTACGAAATCAGCGATTTGCAGGATTGGCACTAATGCGTGCAGGCATTTGTTGATCCCGTGGCTCGGGCGCGCCGATTTTTATTGTAACGTAAATTCCAGAACGTCGTTTTGATTTCCATATGAGAGAGAGAGGGAGAGGGAGAGAGGGAGAGAGAGAGAGGGGAAAGAGAGAAAGAGAGACAGAAAGGAAAAGAGAAAATTGTATCATGGCCTCGCCAAATTTACATTTACAATTCATACATTTATAAATGAAATTGCTATAACATTACTGTAGAATATATTTCCAAAAACACGTTTGTACGCTTTTTTCATTTTACGAATCAGCGTGCATTCAAACAAGATAAAGCGTATTGAAAAGAAGAGACCGTAGCGTGTTGTATTACAAATAAGACAAATATTGACATTACGAGAGATTAGATATTGACCCATACTCAATTAATAATTCATCAGCATGCTTAATTAATAATTCATCACGCATTCGACGCGCGTTTTATTTCGGACGTTGCCGGGGGGCAGATGAAAATTGAAAATAGCGAAGAGATTCGGTGTTTCACAGTGGAATTTTTATTTTTTTTTGAGGAAATACCTCGGAGAGATGATTTAATATAACCTTTTTCCATTCCTCCCGCAAGCGCTCGAAGTCCGTGCGATGATGAAAACGTGAAAGCGGTAGACTCCTGCCGACTCTTTTGGGGCTTCGGCGCGGATGGCGCGGGTGCTCGTTGTGTTGCATCTGAACAATGAATTACGCAACGCGCAGCGCGTTGGAATACACGGCCGCCTTCCTCTCTCTTTCTCCGTCTCTCTCTCTCTCTTTCTCGCTCTCTCGCTCTTTTTACAGGCGGACAGGCAGGCAGGCAGGCGCGTTCAAACCGATATTACACGGTATTATTACGAGGTACGCGCGCGCACGTTGTATTAGGCAGGAAACGCGAAGAAGAGTCGTAGTGTATCGCGTCGACCCGGTTTAGGCGTGCCTCAACCGCCTAGAACGCCAGGCACGGGTGAGGAAAGCAGAATGCCTCTGAAATGTCAGACGCCGATGCTGGTGAACGGATACACATCTCTTCGCGCGCGCCACGCCGATATATCCCGATATACTCCACGTGCAGTCGTGTGGCGTTTTATCGGAGCCCTCAGTACTCGAATATCGATAAAATGGAACGCGCACAAAGCTTTTGGTATCGCGACACTGTCGTAGTTTGGTATCGTCGAGATCCCGGGTAATACCGAACCCTTCGGTACCTAGGTGCCTCTTCCTACGATCCCTTGATACCGTAGATTTCTATTTGTATCGTCTTCTTTGATCTTACGGATCTTTGGTAGCGAGGATCCTCGCGTCTGTCGACCTACGCTTCCACAGATTTTTATGCACATGCTTTGAATCTCATAGACCTCGAATATCACAGATTCTTGATTTTTATTTTTATATATTTTGAATTTTCGTAGAGACCTTTGATGTCACGAATTTTCATCTATATTGACCTTTGCTTCATTTTTAACGTAACTATTTTTATAGATATCTTTAATCTCGTAAATCTTTGATATACCATGGATTCTTGTATTTATAATTTTCTTTATTACATATTTTGATTTCTATATGTTTAGGATATCTATAGATATTTGTTGTCACGAATTTTTATCTCTATCAACTTTCGCTTTAACGGACAATTATTTTTATAAATATCTTTAATCTCATAAATCTTTGATACCCGACAGGTTCTTCTATATATTTTTTTTAATTACACAGAGTTTTAGTTCCACGTACTTTGAATTTCATAGATTTTTGTTGCCACGAATTTTTATCTTTATCGACCTTTGCTTCAGCAAAAGCCTATTTCTATAGATATCTTCAATCTCCTAAATCTTTAGTATCACATAGATTCTTGTGTCTACACGGAAAGAACGATTTTGCTGCAGTATCTAAAAATTTAGCCAGATACATATCTGAAAATAATGTTGTTGGACCATCAAAATAATTATGCCGGACACTCAAACATAATGATACTGTTGCAAAAAATTTTGTCATTTCAGCAACTAGCTTGGGCGTCCTACGCAATTATTTTAATAATTCAACAAAGTTATTTTTAAATTTATATCCGGCTAAATTTTTAGATATTTTGGCAAAATCGTTCTTTCCGTGTACGTTTAATTTCAAAGATTTTTATTTCTACGTATTTTGAATCTCATTGATCGTTGAATTTTTACGTCCACCGATCTTTGTTTCTACAGATGTTTCTTTCCATAAGTATCCTTAATTTAAACAAATCTTTGAGAGCATGAATTTTTATTTTCGCTTTTCTGTGAATCCATGTGTCTTTATTTTCTTTATTTACACGATTTCCTGATCTCGTGAATCGTGCTATCATGCTATTTTTTCGCGAATTTCCAGAATTCAGAGATTCAGAGTACAGGATTTCCGGTAAATCAAAGACTGTTGTGCGAGTTTTATCATTTATAGCGATCGCACACAGATCCTCCTTGTCTCGTAGATCTCTCGCGTCGTTCGTGCAAATTTCTGCATGCATTCTAAATCCACGATAGCTCAGAGCATTTACGTAAATGCACGCACGCGAGTGTGTATAAACTTTGCCCGATGGTATCATCGTTCGTTTGGATTCCGGAGCAGGTCCTGATAAACACACGGGAATGTCGTTAACACACGTGCATTGTCTTTCGTTCATCGTCGTGCTCGTAAAAAACGCACGTCGTCTTTGTCATTCGTCACTTTCCATTTACGGGCGCAAAAAAAGAGGACCGGGATGAAACGTAAGTCTTCCATCGATTCCATCGTCCACCTGTCACAATTAGTCGCGGCTTCGAAGACCGTAAACCAATTTCTGTTTACTTTCGCGGCAATGATCTAGCTCGAACGTCGTTGACTTTAACGTCGCGTAATCGCACATCGCTTATTCGACAACGATCGCGAGGCGCAATTAAGGAGATTAACGTCTTCATCGCACGGTTTTTTACCGCGATTCAATAGCTGCGTTTGTAAGCGTAACCCGTTATTACATCGCAATTATAGTACAACTTGCAGTTTATGAGAAAGGGCGTCGCAACTGAAAAAAAGCCAATATATTCAGTGAATAAAGTCGTGAAGCTCAATTAGACACATGGAATCACTGTTGTGACGGATAATATTTTATTCTATCATTAAAGAGCGTGTACTTTATTCGCCAGAAGATTGCCAAGATAACGTTCTATTTTATAGAGATATGTTAATTACTTTTATTAATGTCACATAAAAAATCTTACCATTTTAGTTATAGCATTTTCGACTGCAGTTGGTTTGATCGCTTCGAGATCGATTGATGATATTACATGTTCTACCTCGGGTTACTAGAGTTATGCTCAAGCTGATTATAATCGTATTTAAACGTTCAAGCAGCTTAATTCTTTTAAGAAAATTGTCTTGAAAATATAATTATATAAAAATTATTCTACGGTAAGTCTGCACGGAAAGAACGATTTTGCTAAAGTATCTAAAAATTTGGCCAGATACAGATCTGAAAATCATTTTGTTAGACCATCAAAAATAACTATACGTGGGACGTTCAAACATGATGATAATGCTACAAAAGTTTTGATATTCCAGTAACTATTTTGGGCGCCCTACATGATTATTTTGATGGCCCAACAAATTATTTTCAGATTTGTATCTGGCCAAATTTTTAGATATTTCAACAAAACCATAGATATATTTCTTTCCATGTGTTAATAACTTGATACGTTACACATTTTTACACATTTTCTCCTTTTACATATTTCCGATTGAATACGAGTTCATAACATATCTTAGATCGATTCAAACCCACTGCAGTCGTAAACGCTATTAACTTGAAAGTGCCGATTCTCTAGTAACGTACTTCTTGCCAAAACGCGTCGTCTCGTGTCTTATCGGGCGCAGGTTGACTCGTCTAAGCGACCGATTTACTTAACGAGCGTGCACACGCACGTTCTCGGTAGGAAAGCCCAGGGCAGGTAACCAGGTGGATTCATCGTCGCGCCGTCGGAGCGACGTCGTTAGCACGGAGTAAAATAGAGCACGTAGCTCAAAGGAGTTATCGCGGATCGCGATCGAACCGATTCGAGGATCTACCACGTGCAGACCTGCACACGCAACTCGTGCCCTCGTCTCGGTATACATAGCTTTTCTCCGATCGAAACTGGTTCGCGGATAAGGTCTTTAACCTTACGCTAGCCGCCAGGCTCGCTGCTAGAGGTGGTTCTAGAAGAAAGAGAGGGAGAGCAATAGCGCGGCCGATGACGATGACGATGTGTTGGTGGCGGCGGCGATCGTAATGATCGCGTACTGTTGGTTGGCGAACACGCACGTGGCTCTTGCCCACGTTCGTCATCGTCGTCGTCGTCGTCGTCGGGGTTTACGGTCGGCTGTAAAACAATTTAAGCATATAGCTGCACCGAGAATCGTCCTGCTTAATAATCCTCATTCTCGCCGTGAGAATAGGGATCCGTGAAAAAAATAGATCGTACACAGAAAAAAAGATGTATCACCAGAGCATTATAATTGAAAATAATCTTGTTAATTCAGTAACAATTTTAATAAAATAAAATCATACGAGTTCGAACGATTTGTTTCATTAATAATGTTACTGAATTAACAAAAAATTATTTTCAGTTAGACTTAATGCTGTTGATACATTATTTTTTCCCGTGTAGGAACAAAGGAGATACCTTGCTAAAGATATCTGCAATATGAAATTGTATCGAATTACCGAATGTAATTTCGATGATAATTGCGTAATACTAAATAATCGGGGGCACGAGAAGATCAGGATCTGTGGCGTAAACGGGTCGTGAAAATGAGAACTCATGTTCGTGACGTTTGGATGACGCTTGATCCACTTCGGTGTAACAAAGGACCCAAATTAGATTGCGTTAAGGATCCGCGGAATGACAAGTAGAAACGAGAATCCACTAAAGATTTACCATGCCAAAATACCAAATTTCAAAGGCTAGAATTTTATATCGAAAGATCAATATATATAAATTTGATACACACAAGTTAATCCGTAAAAATATTGATTGTTTTTAAGCTTTTAATTATGATTTTTGTTCACTTCGTCGCGGAGCTTATTATCTTTAGCTTATGAAATCTTATTAATTCTCGTTGCGGCGCTACAGTGCATTATATTCGGATTGGTACCCTTAGAGATGTTTCTTGCATTAGTTACCGGCGGGTCAAGAAAACTTTCTCGTCGCTGCTGCTCTTGTCGGAAGGTTGTGATAATATCAGGGAAACGGCTTTGCGTAAGCCTCGCGTCTCGTCGAACGTAGACGCAGGATGTTTTCCTCCCTATTCATCTTACAGACTTAATTGTTTTCTTATTTTACTTGCCGTGATTTTTAATTGCGCGCACCATGCGTTCTCGTGTAATTAACTCGATTACACGACGTAACACAAAGTAATCTCCTCTGATATATACGCACGATTATACCCATTAAGAAGAATAATATCTTCCGCCTACTGATCTATTTATTATCGATTGCTAATATCTCGTTTTTAATTAATAATGATAATCAATAATAATTAATTATTAATTATTAGAATATTTTGTTATTTGTTTGCTTATATATATACAGCCTGAACCAAAAGTATAAGGCACCTATATTTTTTTTATTTATCTGCAATTCTTTTACCTGTATTGTTTCCTATTGGTTACCGGCATTATACATAAGTTTAAAGGGTTCTTGAAACAAAGAATAATTCACAACAAGTGCCATAAATCAATTTTTTAGTTTTCAGATAAATAAAAAAATATAGGTGGCTTACACGGAAAGAACAATTTTCCTGCAGTATCCAAAAATTTTGTCAGATACATATCTGAAAATAATGTTGTTGGACTATCAAAATAATTATGCCGGACACTCAAACATGATACTGTTGCGAAAAATTTTGACATTTCGGCAACTAGCTTAGGCGTCCTACACAATTATTTTAATAATTCAACAAAGTTATTTTCAAATTTGTATCCGGCTAAATTTTTAGATATTTTGGCAAAATCGTTCTTTCATATTTTTGGCCAAGGCTGTATTATTAAACATGTTTTGAAAAAGCTTTACGTACTTTTTAACTGAAGAATAACAATTAAATTTTCAAAAGTAATAATTATTAAATTTATCTTTGATTTCGTACTTAAACATAAAGTACAATTTTCTTTCGAGCTTTTACCGCAACATATCGTCTTTGATGGCATCAGAAATAGGTCAGGCGTTCCGGGAGTAGCATTCGCGAGCGTTTTACGTGATGCAAAAGTCGAAATTAAAATAAACGCACGCGATCGACGGACACGATGTGTCTCGATCGAAACCAGAGCGACGGGCACACGAGCTTCGCTATCTCCATACGCACGCGAGCGAGGCGAGTGCGATAGGAGAAAGTTCTCTGGCGACGTCCAAACGCCGGAAACGCCGGTGACTCCGGTGCGAGCCGGATTTCGAGAGATCGGTCTTCGTTTTCACTGACGGAAGACCTCGCGAACGCGCGATATCCGTTGTCACGTGAATTCGTGGGCACGCAAATTACAGTGAAATCGTATTTGCGTACGCGTGTAGGCGCCTCGAGATCATGCGCATTAAATCTTGCGAAACGCGCCTCGTGGAACATAAAATCCGACGTTTAAATCGAAAGTCCGAGACTCGATTGGATTTCCATTCAAATAAGTATGATTTCGAATTAATTAGGAACATATGGACGCGGAGTCACGATAGTTGCGCAGCGCTCGTATATGAATAAACATTCTGGGATTGTCCATATTTTTCTCTCGACTTTAGTCTGAAAGCTTTAATTTGAAAGTGTTTTAAATTCAATCCGAAATTTTTTAATTAAAAAATTTTTAATTTATATCTATCCGGATAGATGTAAATATTAATTTAAAATATTAATTAATAAAATATTATTTTAAAAATGTTTACTTTATATCTACAAGATAGATGTAAATATTAATTTATATACGTATAAGCGACGATTCAAAGATTTTAACGATTAAAAATTTATTTTATTTGATATATGTTTTATTGAATAATATGGATTAAGAACAATTATACAGAATAAGAATAGTTTATATAAATTGAATTGTTTATGTAGAAATTGTTACAAAGATGGATGCAACGTTTTAAGAGACTCCATCTTGTGGCTCCAAAAATTGAATATACTTATTAACGGTGTTCCTTAAGCGATCCGTGAATCACGACAAGTGAATCGATCACTACGAAATAATGCGCACGATGTCTGTCTTTTTCCACAGCGCTCGTGATACGGCAATGCATCATTGTAACGCAACGGGATGTAGGCAAATGTGCGCGGATTAAGATCGTTGGTGCGCACTAGACGTGATTTATTGCGTTATGCCCACTCCGATTTATCAGCCGTGACGTTAGTAATAGGTACTAATGGAATTAGAGTAAAAATTGGATAACACTTATTTGTTGATTACGTGGCGTCTCTGATAACTGACATCTAACCAACAAAATATTTCGACGTGTCGCAACTGCCTCTTGCTACACCGCCGGTTTTATTATGTTTCGTCAGAGCGCACAATGGAATTCAATTTACCTTCTCGATCGTTATCATTTAATCAACGTTTCACACCATTTGATCGAAGTAACAAATTAACCCTCCATCCGCGTTTCAATTAATCAAGCTCGCGCGAATATACTTTCTTTTTAAATACTTAATCTTAATTAAAGTTTCCCTGCAAATTAATATGTTGCTCCAGCTTGTAATTTATTTGGACGCAGGGAAAAGTATGCGCGTGATGGAGATTGCGTTCGAAAGGCTTGAATATTGAATACCGCATGGAGGCTGAATGTAGACACGACAGTTGGAGGTCAATATATCTAACGTTACACGCAACGTGTTAGCGGTCGTGTCTACATTTTTCGCGCGATTCTGGAGCAACGCAGTTGGAGATTCGAATCGGCGCATCGGGATCGAGGATATTTCATTAGCGGATTTCATTAAACTAATTAGGAGCCCTTGTTACGCGCGCTCGTGCGTAATTACGGTCGCGGAAACGCTCCGCGGAATCCGTGGAAGCTGGAAAAGTTGCGCATTCTGCGGCCTGGATGCTCCACTTTCTGGGCTCCGATATGCTTTGGTGGAAAAAAGAATTGCCTCGGTAAACATACTTTTTTTAGTGCACGCTCCGACGGAAAAATTTTTCCGCTTTTCGAGATTGTTGCGCGTCCGGATTTTTAAAAATGTCACGCGTCGCGAAAATGCACCGTCATAAAATCGCGTATAGAATTGCGACGTTGGTATTTAATTAAATTATGTTAAATTGTGGAGCGCAAATATTGGAGGCACATTAATATTTAGTAAAATAAAATTATACAATCTAAAAATTAAATAAAAGGTAGGGAGATCTAGGCTCGAACCTTGGCTGGGGTGATATTTTTCGTAATAAATTCTTCACAGTATTTTAAATTGATTATCAATTTAAGCTACATAATATTATTTACAGTTTTAATTAGAGACTGCGTTTCATGACCGCAAAGTAATCGGCGCGTAGTTAACTAAGCTGAGAAATGCAACAAATTCACAGCAAAATAATATAATATATTCCAGTCCGACCGAAAAAGGCGCATATTTATTTATTTGTGTTAGCCAAAAATTAAATTTCTACACGGAAAGAAAGTTTCGCTCTGAAGTATCTAAAAATCTAACTAGATATACATCTGAAAATAATTATGTCGGACCATTCAAATAATTATATTGGACGCTCGCTGATTGCAAGAATGTGAAAACTTTTTTTATAGCATTATCTCACGCTTGAGCGTTCTACATAATTCTTTTGATGATCCAACGTAATTATTTTCAGATTTGTATCTGGATAAATTTTTAGATACTTCAGCAAACCGTTCTTTCTGTAAGAAGGCAATTTAATTTACGGACTCTAATGTCCATTTCCACCAATGTAGATTAATTTTCTCGGTTTAATTTACTCTTTATCTTTTCCTAATTCTTGAATTAGAGGTACGAATTTTTGAATTAGAAAAAGATAAAGAGTACACGGAAAGAGAATGGTTTTGCTGAAATATCTGAAAATTTGACCAGATACAGATTTGAAAATAATTTTGTTGGACCATCAAAATAATTATGTAGAACGCCCAAAATAGTTGCTAAAATATCAAAACTTTTTGCAGCATCATCATCATGCTTGAGCATCCTACACAGTTATTTTTGATGGTTTAACAAAATTATTTTCAGATCTGTATCTAGTTAAATTTTTAGATACTTCAGCAAAATCGTTTTTTCCGTGTAAGTTATATATATAAACCGTGTATATTAAAGTTAATCTACATTGGTGGAAATGGACGTAAGAGGTTTCGTGAGTCTCCGGAATAAGTCTTAGGAAAATCGGTCGGCCGCGACGCGAATTACCAGACGTGACGACAACTGTCTGACAATTCGGTCGCCGCGTTGCGACGACTCGCGCTCATTATTATTTCGCGCACCGGTCGAAACACGCGGCGTCGCCGTCGATCTACCGTCAATTTACGTCGGCGTATTCACGATGCAGGTGCGGAGGCGCGACATACCGGCAGGTGCGAGACATAACAGCCGAGTGGTCTAACCCAAATTCTCAGGCAATTACGGCCGGGTTTTCACCGTGACTCGCGGTTTCCCTCTCGCAGGCAAATAGACTGAAGAGATAATAGATAAAGAAGGACGCGATCGCGATCGCGGGGCGCATCCTCTCACACAGATACCTGTGTACGTGTGCCGGCAATTAGCCGCGCAATTAACGCGGCCGTATCTCATCGCGACGCGGACAGAATTGGCTTTTCGCCCCGGCTCTCCGTGGGTTTCCGCGGATTTTACTTTTTCGTTGGGATTAAGATTGCTTAAGCCTTAATCGGGATAACGCGCTCGTCCGTCTGTGTTTAGAAAGCGATTCGCCAACCTGCATCCCTGCCCATTTTCTCCGTAACAGTATAGTACTTTCGAGTGCTCTCGATGTCTCCGCATCGTCGCAGACTAGAGGTGTTCTCCAATCGCTAAAATGAATCC